>OMLM01011620.1:52309-66245 GCA_900302695.1 Helostoma temminkii | reverse complement strand
TCTCTGCGCTACGCCTTGTCTCTGTACACCCAGGCCACAGACAAACTCATCAGGAAGTTTGTTCTTTCACAGAATGCTCAGAGTATGACACACACACACACACACACACACACACACACACACACATCACACAAAAATTCTTTCAAAAAGCTCCATTGGTTATTACTATTAATACTTATGGGCTAGAGTAATGCAAGTAGTTGCAAAAACACTGTTTCCATTTATTGGTAATAGTTATATCAAGTGCGTAACTTCAGATGCTCACAGATAGAAAGTGAAAAGTAGGACACAGTAGTTGTCTGGGCATTTAAACTAGAGCAATAGCTGTGATGCATTATTTAACCAGCAGTATGTAAAAAGTTATATCTCTGCCTTCTACAAGTTGCACTAATACATATGTAACACAGATGTCTTGTCTTTTAATACTAATTTTCTTTTGTCTCCTCTCAGTCCACGGAGGAAAAGGGATCAGATACACAGCAAATGAAGACACACCACCAGAGAAAGGTATATCTTAGCAGTGTTTTATACGATCTACATGTCCCCCAGGGCATCTCATACTATGACTACAGATAACCCCAGACTGTGAGCAGTGTTAGTCCTCTTCTCCCTGACTTTTATTTCTCCTTCTACTTTTAACTTTTCCTGTTTGAGCTCCTCTTAATCAACAAAAGATAATTAATATAAAATAACATATGCACACTTTTGGTAGGTGAAGCTTGTGATACATTTTGTAATATATTTAAAAGCAAACACCAGTAAAACTGAATGTAAAAACTGCACTGACTGGAGTTCAATGGACAGACTGTGTCAGCTAATGGAAGTTTGGATTCTTTGAGCTGTATCCGCTTTTTCTATTTCCTTCCGTGTCAATAGAGTCAAGAATGAATTACCTGCTATTAGTGCATTACTGTCTGCTATTTGCTCAGCATTAGAACTGGCACAAAAGCTGCCTTACCCAGCCAAGTACTGCTCATCTGATTATCACAAAAAACCTGTTTGTGTGTGTGTGTGAATGTGGTTTCTACTTAAATTTATTTCCCAATCCGCTGATGTATTCCAACTGTTTCATATATCTCAGTTCTGCTATATGATGCTCAAATAGACAAGAATCGATACACTCTCTCTCTCACACCACCAGTCAGTCACTTACTGTGTGTTTACAGCTTCTGGAGTGGATGCAGTTGGCGAGGTGGTCATGAATGTGGATATCTTACCACAGCCAAACGGAGAACACAAGATCAGTGTCAAAGGTAAAAAAAAAAGTAGAGCTCACACTGCTTTATTGTCCCAGGTCTCTATTGTTCATCTGTGTTCTCTTCTTCCTGTCTTCACTTACCTCCCTTCTCTGCTCAACATAACCTACTTTCTCCCTCCAGTGGTGGCTGCTAATGACCTGAAATGGAAGGCGCAGGGCTTCAGACCTTTCGTGGAAGTCTATATCATTGGCCCTCACCTCAGCGACAAGAAGAGGAAGTTTGCCACTAAATCCAAGAACAACACCTGGTCACCCAAGTTCAACGAGAGCTTTCAATAGTGAGTAACTACTTTACCTGCATTGTTTAGTTGTCTTGAATCTTGTGTGAGCCACATTTGGGTAACTTGCACAACTTTGTAGCAGGCGATCCATACCTGAAAAGAACGGTATACTGTTGTTGATATTTATTCTAATTGCAAATTACTTTTTGTTTTTCTTTCAGCTCCCTGGGCACTGAAGTGGGTCCAGAGAGCTATGAGCTGCAGGTGTGTGTGAAGGACTACTGTTTTGCCAGAGAGGACCGTACTGTGGGCATGGCCGTGCTGCAGGTGAAGGACATAGTCAACAAAAACAGCGTCACCTGTTGGTTGCCACTGGGCAGACGTGTCCACATGGATGAGACAGGCCTGACGGTCCTGCGCATCCTCTCTCAGCGTAACAATGACGACGTGGCAAAAGAGTTTGTGAAGCTCAAGTCGGACCAGCGCTCAACTGAGGAGGGCCACAGCTGAGGGAGGAGGACACCAGAGACATAATAGACATAGTATTATGCACACATGCAGTATGTTACTCACATCTACACAGATAGACAACATGTGCAATACACAAGCACACACATGAAAACCCTCTATTTTACAAATATCTGCATATATTCTGCAATACTTAAATTGAAATGTTATCAATGCAATCCTGAAGAAGTATGTTTATAAACAATCCTATTTAATTTTGAATATTTCAGCAGTTCAACTGAAACAGTTTAGGTTTAGCCTCACGTTAGCAACCACGTCATCTCTATCGGTCGATCACTCGCTCTTTCTTATTACACATCACATATTTTATATCCTGTACATTTAGATGTGAAATAATGCAACACAGAACAAGAAAAGAAAACGTGAATAGTTTGAGAATGACCACTTTGCACTTTTGCTTCTCTGTGTTTTCAGGAGAGCAATTATTGCCTAGCTATGCTCTGTTTGTCCACCTGTCTGTCTGCTTGCCCGTCTGACTGCGTGTCGTTCTACCAGTCTGATGTTGTTTCGCTTCCTTCTCTCCCTCGTTGTTTCTTTTGCACACTGTAATCTTCCCACGTCGTGATGTGTTGTGTAAGTTGGAGTTAAGGCACAGATCTAAGATCAGCTTTCTGATCCCCACAAATCCAAATAAAAAAATAAAAAACACACAACACTGACCTTAGATCAGTGTCCAGGGGCAACATCTCTGCTGGTCTGTCCTGTAATGTACTCAGCGTCCTGCATGTTGACCCCAGGAACACTGTGGTTCATTTGCTGTAACCAACCATTCTCCTCGCACATACAAAATGGGTGCCTCCAGTATCTTACTTGTGTGAGCATGGTGCATATAACCCTGATACAGTAAGGCTTTTAAATATGAGCTGACTAATGTTCACCATCATGGAGAAGACACACCTACAAGTGGCACAATGCAGAGACTGATGTGTTGTTTTCATAGAGGCAAAAGTTGTGGTCACATTGTGCATTTTTAAAAATTTCTCTTTCTTCACATCACGTCAAAAGGAGCAATACCACACCGTCTAACACAGCCACACCTCTAGAGTGCACATTAATTCCAAAAAAGGGCTACAGGATCAGTGGACTGGGATGTCAGTTTACGCACTATAACATGCGCTGTCCATGCTTCTGTCTGCAAATTGATCAAGTTTCCCCATCCACCAGCCATAGAAACACCACCACACTATAGTATCTACTTAGATTGATTTAGAAAGTCTTTCATGAGTGACAGTGTGGAGGAACTTGAAATAAGGACACACATGGTGAAGCGCTTTCCTCCTGATTGCCGGCACATGTGTCTAAATCCATCTTTTTAAGGCAATAGTGGTTTGTTTGAATGTTCACTGAACATTATGGTTTTTTTGAAGAACAAACCCTCTGTATACGCTACTGTGTCTTTTTGTTAATGTGTGTGTGTGTGTGTGTGTGTGTGTGTGTGTGTGGGCTGATTGACACACCTGCAAAATGGGCTTTGAGCAATATATTGTACCTACACACCCAAAATGTATGCGCTGTCAGTATAACTACAGGAGCATCAACTGCAATATCCAGATCCAAGGAATGGGAAAGTTATGATTCATTTCTTTAATTTGTAAACAGATTTTATTTATGGAATCATAAAATCCCCATTCCTGATGGATCTGTTTATACTTTTCTTTACATATTTTGGGTGAGAGAAATGTAAAATGTTTGTCCTTTAATTACTGTTTGCCTTTAGTGAGACCAAATTTGCACGAATCAGAGTTCATGTTTTTTTTTTTTTTTCAAAGAAAGAAGCCATCAGAGTCACCGCCAAGCATTTATGGTGTTCAAATATTAATCTTGTCATGTGCGTTAATGAAAACTCACATAGTCCAGCTCGTCTTGTAGTCTCTTTGTGAAACTTGATGTCAAGTTTTTCCTGTCACTACTGTACATCAGACATCACTGCTGGCATGTTACATGTTGTCTTTTAATGAATACTGTTGAATGCTACCAAAAACAAATGTTCTGAATGTTATTTATACTCAGCAGACCATCAAAGGGGCATTTAATCCAAAAAATCATTTGGATGCACCAACTAATGCCTTTGATTTCGGCCTGCAAATTAAATAATGGATTCATGTGTTCAATCATGCTTGATTTGGGGGTGAATGGGTTTAAATGGAGCTCCACCCCGTCTTTGTGACATTTAACACACAGTACAGTTGCATTGTTTTTCTATGTGTTGCGTGTAAGTAATCCCAGGGCTAAAGACAAAACTTCATGTGTCAGGTTGTAGTTGAAAAAGCAACAAAAATTAGCGATCATCCAGTTCGGGGCTTTGCTTCATCTGAGCTCACATACAGACGCTGCACACATACACACTGATGACACACACACACACACACACACACACACACACACACATCTACACACGGATCTCTGCTCAAGCACAAAAGGGCACATGTAAGATGACACACATGCATGCATGCACGTCGACACAACCCTGTGGAGACCAATGATGCCCACCCTGTGAATAGAACCAACTTAAAATTGCATGATGGGAAACTTTATTGTGCCAGCACGTGTCTCTTTGATGTTACTTGACTTTTTATTTTCCTTGTTTTTAATTGAAAGTTATGTAATGATAACTCATCAATGTCTTTGTTTTTCAAAAAGGTTTGTGACTATGTCTTCTGTAACCAATATGAATGTAGTGTGAACACAGAACTCGCATGAGAGAATTATTTTCTACTAAGGATGTTTCTAATTTGTTTATCATTATTAATTGTTCTTTAATGAGGATGAAGTGGAACTGGAATGCAGCCTGATTGTGATCTGCTTCCTATTAAAAAGACATTTGTGTCACAATCCAAACATCTATTTTTTATTTATTTAATTTTATTTGTTGTATCCGAGAATTGCATTACTGCAATTTAATTTGTAGTAGGGAGCCTTTTCTTTTTGTTTTATCTGTTTAAAAAATCTGAATAAAATCTATTTTAGTCTTTACAGCAATAAACCAAGAAAGTACAAAAGAGTGGTTCAGCAAATGAATCAGTCTCTCAGATGGAGACAGTTGGTTGAATGTGTTATACTGACACAAAGTTTCAGCTTCCCCTTCAGTGAATGCTCATTCTGTTCTGGACATGATCTCTGACCTCTGCATGGAGAGACGAGGTGAGCATCACACTTGACCACTTTACAAAAGTTGAACCAGATGTTCTAGCTCCTTATTGCTCATCCAGAATGGGAAGAATCAAATTCACATTTAATATTAGTGTGAGGATTAAACTTATGTCACCAACTGGTAGTCCATTTTTTCCTGGTGCTTTATTATGTACATACTATAAAATGAATTGATCAAATTACTTTGCTTAATTGGTTAAACTGTTGGTGTATGGGAACATCATTTCTTTAACTGTACAATTGAAGAAACATGTCCAATGCAACAATGTGGCTCACTGATTCATCTCCGTGGTACAGAGGTTCCAGATTAAAGATTAAATTACCGGTCCTACACTACAAGTGTTTCCAGTTCAGTTGCTGTGAACTGACCAACCTGTTTTGCTTTGTTTTAAATTGTCTAATATTCAGTAATATTTCAAATTACTTGTTTGTAACCAGTAGACTATAACTTAGTGAAATAATAGAAAACGTGCAAATCCTCAAGTTGTAGACATTTGATCAAGAGACTTTACACATTATGTTGAAGGTCCAGGTCCATACCAATTTTTAAATCACTTTTCTAAAGACATTATTTCAGTTGTCTTCTCACATACTTTCAGAAAACAGGCCTGAGCTGCAACACTCACATCCCACTACCGTTTGTGGTTTTATCTGCAGCAGGTGTATCTTCGGTGCCACCACGTGGCAAAGATGGTGCTGCACATTTTTAATCTGCATTTTAAAAAAAAAAGACTCCAGACACATGCTGTTCTTTTACAGTAAAAAAATGAAACCAAAAAACAAGACTTTATTAAAGAAGCATAAAAAATAAAACTCTTGATACATTTCTCATAACCGTCAAGTCAGCTCAAATTATATGATTATACAATTTTCCCGGCTCACGGTTAAAAGGTCCATAAACTTTCAAATAAAATATATTTCAATTTTAAAATTTCTTCAATAATTTTCTCATTTTGTTATAAATTGCCTATATGTAGTACACAGGAAATAAGGAAAATAAAAAATGGAAAATAAAAATAAATTTGAAGTAATAAAAAGGATCACATTATTGTCTGGGATACTTAGGTAAGCAAATAAATTGTAAAAAATAAAATGTGTAAAAATTTTTTTTAATCTTAAAAATTATTAGCTAATGCCAGGTGGCTTGAAGACATGCAGATGGTTAACTTACAAATAATGATACATGTTCTTTAGAAACTACACTTATCTTCAATTATGTCATTTTGCTTTTGAAAACAAGATCCCAATGATTGTATTCAGGGTTATTTACACACACGGTTCAGGCCTGAAACCTAGTTTGCCGACGTTTTACATTTTGGTTCTGCATACAAAGAGAATTAAAGCAAAAATAGGAGAGCGGAGGCTTGAGAGGAGTCTGTCACCCCTTATTGGCGTCGCTCTCTTCGCATCCCCCCTCTAATCACAAAAAAGGTCAGAGGTCACTGGCTAGCAAGCCTCAGGAAACCCTGTTTTCAAACCTTCAGGAAGGAAATGGGGGGAGGGGGGAAGTCTGGCAAATTAAAGAAAAATCAGCAGTCGATCTATTTAAAAAAAAAAAAAAAAATTGTACCATTTTAACAATTAATCTACTGTACATTTAATCCTAACATTCTCTCGTTGGCCAGAAACATCCCAGTTCATTGCCAGGATTTACATTACGCCCATCTGGCAAATACAGCACATTTTATGTCTTTAACATGTCGACTCGGACAGTTTGAAGAACGGCTTCAAGATTGGCCTCAACAGACTCACACAACAGTCACAACTGATCTGTTCATTCAGACACTTTCGCAGCCCTGCATCTGTTCTGAGTGTGCACGAGTAAGGGACGAAATGTTGACGCTTTGACATCAGAGCCTGACGAGGGGATGGGTTACCAGAGAATGAGGGTTGTCAGGTCTGCAGTGCACTGCAGATGTTAAGTCAGAGAACCAAACAGACTCCTACTTCCAGCTGGGTTTGTTCGTCACTGTGTTTCAGTAGGGAGTCGCACCAAAGCACCATGGGATAATCTTCATAAAGACTACCAGTTCAGCTCCTGAGAACACATTTCCTAAACATGTGGACACATGAATCAGTGCACTGCTGTGCTCAACCAGGACAGCTGCTTATTAGATTCCTACTGTCATCACCTATGTAGCAAACAGACAGCAAATAAGTTTAACATTTTACTGGCTGGAGCACCAAAGCACAGCAACAACTGCACATTTGTCTATTATTTACTCAAGTAGAGTTACCCCCTTTGTCCTTTAGTATTAAAACCCCACAACTCCTCCTGGTCTGTGACTTTGTCCAGAGAGGAGGACCCCCGGCGACTGCAGTGCCCTACGCTCTCCTATCAGGATCTTAATGTGATGACTGTGTAGGGACAATTAAAAAAATAACTGGAAACAACAAGCAAAACATTCTGCAGCTGCTGGGATTTGAACACAAAAAGTGTCTGGAAGCCCTGGATGACCTAGCTACTAGCTGCCGTAAAGGAGAAGTTGATTCTTTCCTACTGCGTGAGCCTGAAAAATGTGATTATGTGTCTGTGAGGTTAGAGGAAGCCCTTAAGAATTAGGTGTGTGTCATTTTACTTCAGTTTTCATGGCTTGTCCCATTCTATGAGCTGATTCCATGTCATATTCAAAACAGCAACTGTGTACCATCACACCGCCATTGCCCAAATCACACGTACAGTATTAACACTACAGGAGGCAGTTACTGCAGACTCTTAAGAAACAAACACAAAACAGGATGTAACCGCCTCATCCACAGTTACTCAGTAATGCTATGAAACACAGGACAAATCTCAAACAACTAAGCATATGGTGCACTACATTTGACTGGAAATACAGCGCTATATGGGAACGACGGTGTGTCATCTGAAAGAGTGCCATACAGCTTTGCTGTGAGAGTGGGGTGGAAGACCAAAACATAAAAACAGTAAGAGCTGTTCGTTTTTTTTTTGTTTGTTTTTCGTTTTTTATTTTTTAGAGGGGCTGGGAGTTACAGTGCATGAAAAAAATGGTTCGATCGAGCCCCTTGTTATCGTTAATGTGGCAGCCATCTCTTCTTACTGGACAAGACATTCACATGTAACTTTAGAGAAGCCCTATCGTATCCTAGAGTACAAATACGCCTATTAGCCACACACACTCGACAGTCAAAAGTCAAACACTAATAGAACACGAAATGAGCCAACCTAACTGTAACAGACAGACGACAGAGGGAAAAGTCCTGGGGCAGATGGATAAGAGCATCGCCTTCCTATAAGACTGAGAATGAAGTGAAGGAGAAGGGCAGCAGGACATAAACCAGACCTTCTCATGTTCATTATGCCAAAGTAAAAAAACAGCACGAGTGGGTATTACTTTCTCTCACACACACACACACACACACTCACTCACACACACACACACACACACAAAGATGTAAAGGGATTGTCAGGCAGCCCGAATGTACAGACCTCAGACACAGTCCTTCAGTATCACTAATTGTGTTTCTCACTTATTACATCAGTGGAGCAGCCACATTGGTAATGTGGATCAAACTGATCTAAACTCATCCAACACATTGAGTTTGCAAAAGGTCTATTAATAGCATTCATTTGGCATTACTGATGGCTAATTTTTGTGTAGCAACAAGAAACAGAAATTCATCCTTAAGGAGGTCCCTTGGGCGTATTGTTCTGCTAGGTGCCTGACTACATGCCGACCTTTAAAAAAAGTTCCAAGCTTACAGAAAAATAGCAATCCCGTCGCTTCATGTCACAAACAACAGCGTGAGTGAGAGCAGAAAAGAAAGCGAAGGGTTTGCTGGAACAGTTTGCGTCCTGTCAAGAACATTAAAATAAGGAGTAGAAAAGTGCAGGCCTCATAGACAGCTTCATCGAAAAATATCTGTTAAGTACAAAAGTGTCAAAAGGAAAGGCTGTGAGAGAGAAAGCAGGCAGAGATCTGAAGAAGCCCGAATGAAGAAATGTTGAGACGGACCAGCGGCGCAGGCTGATCCGGGTCAAAATGAAGGCCTGAAGAGAAATAAGACACTAGTTTCCTTCCATAAGTTCTCCACTGAGAGAGACAGTCTGAGCCACAACAGACTAGTTTCACTTAAGTTCGCTCTAGTAAGTCATTGTCATTATTATTAATATTATTATTATTACTGTTATTAATCTTGACAGTTATCAGCAATAAATCAACATCCGTATAGTATCATCATCTCTATTAATGCTTTTATTATGGTCCATTGTGTGTGTAGGTTTTTAGTGTGAATCCTTTCATCACCTCTGCCACAGCTCCTGCCCCACTCTAGTCTTCTTCCAGCCCTCTCCTTTTACCCTCTCCCCCACCCCCCTGCCTGAAGCATTAGGAGAAGATGCGGATGCACTGTGTAGTGGGGGTGTGGCAGACGGGGCATTCTGGCTCAGCTGACTGGCAGATTTGCCCCGCGCACTCCATGCAGAACAGGTTGTGGCCACAAGGCACCAGAGCTGCTGTCACCTCACTCTCGAAACAAACAAAGCAGTCCCTGTTGGCCCCAGAGGTTATGCCGACCAGACCAGCCACTCCAGGACCGGAACCGCCTTTCAGCCGGCTAAGCATTCCAGAGTTGAGGCCCACGCCGCTGCCGCCTCCTTCTGAGTCAGTGGGAGAACCGCCGGGCAGGGAGGAGGCCGAACAAGAGGAGTAACCGGTCGATGAGCCGCCGGAGCTGGAGCTGGACGCTCCAGAGAAGGAGCCACTTCCTGTGCTGCTGGACTGCAGCCAGGAGAGAGTGCTGAGGGGGTCGCTCTGTGCACGACGGGCTAGCGGGTGATCCAGGGTGCCTGTATCCTGAGGCAGAGTTGGAGACAATCTCGGAGTGATGGCACCACCACTAAGGCCGCTGCTGTTGCGGCGCAGAGGTTGCTGCTGGGAGGAGCCGGTCGTCTTATTGCCTGTCCCACCATTGATGAAAGGTGCCCAGATGTTGGAAGCACTGAACTCAAAGGCCAGTTCATCTGAGGATGCCAGCCCTGGGGTAGAGTCGCCCCCGAAAGTGAATCCTGCTCCAGCACTGCTGGAGCCTGTGCTGAACGGGCTGGTGGGGCTGCCTCCCTCATTGGCCTTACGGGTGGTACTGAAGCTGTCTGAGTTCATCCCACCATTGTGCGTGTGATAAGCAGCCGAGGAGGACATCTTGCGGCTGGAGGAGTGGTGCATTGACATGGGAAGAGGAGGAGGGGGAGAAGGTGGAGGAGGAGGGGGGGCAGAGTGGTGGCTGGTAGCCCTGGACCAGAGAGACGCCCCCAGCCCTCCGCTCAGGGATCCCAGTCCTTCCAGACTGACATCTGTGCCGTTGGTGTGGAAGTCATTGTCTCCCTGCAGGTCTACGAAGGTTCCAGTTCGCAAGGTGATGTGGGTCTCGATCTCTTCTCTTGCCCGATCCACGTTTTCTGGCATCCCTGTCACTTCAAACACCGGGTCTTTCTCTCGACTGGGTGTCACAATGTAAGTGTGAGTCTGCTGCTGGATGCGCTTGATAGTCGCTCCCTTCGGTCCAACAACTAAGCCCACTACTCTGTAGGGCACCCTCACCTGGACCAATGATGACAGAAATATTTTTTTTAATTTAACAGCTAAGAGTAAAACAAAAACACAGCACAGCAACTAATAGCACAACAACAAACCTGTATGGTGGTCTGTCCAGGAAGGTGTGGTGGTCCAGGAAGAGAGCCGCTTCCTCCAGGTCCTCCAGCTTTGCAGCGAGATGCCCGGATCATAGAGAAATGCTCGGCCGCTGAGACTATTTCACGTTTGGCCATCTCCACATCCTCTCTCCGTCCTGTCACAATGAACACGGGATCCTCGCCCCTCACTGGAGTCTTTATATAGGTGTTTGTTTTGGCACGCAAGGCCTTAATCTTACAGCCTGGAAGACACATGAACACACAGCCATCAGTTTAGCAGCATAAAACAATGTAAAAAACCAATTCATATACATTTAGCCGACAGTTTATAATGAGCTTAACAGTCCTGCAACTTATCTTCCTACACAAAAGTGTCAAGTTTTTGTTTAAGATGTTTGTTGTAGAACTGCTTGGTCATTTCTTTCTGTTTTTATTGCTATTGTTTCTAATATTTACTTAGACTGATAATCACTGGGTGGGCCACTTATCAGAAGCACCTCTGGATAAAGCAGCACCATAGTTCAGCAGCAACACAGCCGAGGCCGTCTTTAAAACGATAAAGCTAAATAAACATCAGTCTAAACAGAAACAAAAAGCTTTTATAAGCTTGTGAAAGCAGAATTTATTAGAGGACTGTTACAGTAGCCTCATTTTTTAAACTTGGTGTCCATATGAATAAGTATAATTATGTTACATCAACAAGCAGGCGAACCAAAACAGGTCAGTCAGCTGCACTGTGTGTGTGTGTGTGTGTGAGAAATGATTTTGAAACGCATGTATTCACCTCCAACAACCAGCGGAACCAGAAGAAGCATGTGTGCTGGATATTCATGAAGACCCAGTCTGCCTAAATAAACTGCTGCTGCACTGCTTGTGTAAACTCACGCTGCTCCGCCAGCATCAACTGTGCTGTTTCTTTAAATATGGACGGTTCAGTCCCGGCGACCAATAGGACGCACAGTGTGTGATGTCATTCTGGGAAGCAGAAAGCATGGCTTTTTCAAACAAAGGGAACAAAGCTATAACGCTGCCGCGACTGCCACGGCCAACCCAAAGCCATGATGCGAGTCTGGCTATAGCGTGGGACGTATGTCAAGACAAGGGGGAAATATTTACTGTATAAAACGCAGCGGCTCGTACGCGAACAGCGGCGTCGGCACAGACAGAGCTGGGTGCAGGGCGTAACACCGCCCAGTTCTGTGTTTGTGCGTCTGCTGCTCCGTTTCAGTCCAAAATCTGCTCAGCCGAGACAATAATAATCTACCACAGACACACACGTGGGTTAGGCGTGTGAGTCAAGTGTTAAAATATAATATATATAATATGTGATCTGTAAAACGAGCTTATTTCGGTGTGTTCCTTTGTTTGGTGCAGGCTGCTAGACATGTCCAGACTCCCGACAATCTGCCGCTTTGTCTGACCCTCTCGCACCCCTCCCCCTTCCTCCTTCCCATCAGCCACACTCTCTTGTCAAGGCATTGTCCAAATACTGTTAAAACGGACATGCAAATACAATAGGCACGGTGTTTTAATGGAGTGTCTACAATATACAGGCACTAGAGACCCACACGTTGAGCGCAGTCCGACCAAAGGAGCCAGTCTCAGGCTATAAAAGTTCAGAGACCCTCCTCTCACCAGGCAGTCACCCAAACAAAGAACCACCAGGCTGCACGCTGCCTCAACAAAGTCTCCATAAACACAAACAACCAATGTTTCCCCACCGAGGAGCTGCGGCACACGCACTCAGGCTCTTACCTTGTCTCCCCACTATCTCAGCCACATGCTCAGAGCTGGGGACGGGGACACATTCAGTCATGTTGACACTTCTTTTCCTGTTGCAGAGGACGGAGCTTTGTTCCCCGTGGAGCATGGAGTGCGAGCCGGCCATGTGGTAGCCGCCCGAGCCGTAGTACTCCGGGGACGGAGAGCAGGATGTCGGCGAGTCCCGGGACCCGCTGGGGTGCTCCATCATCTGTAGATCCACGTAGCCCCCTCCACCTACACCGTTGCAGCTCTCAGAGCCTGGACCCTGGGTCCCGTCTAGAGAGTCGACCAGCCCGCCGCCTCCGCCACCACCGCCACCTCCACAGTCCACCTTCTCCAGGGCCATGAGTGACAGCTGGTCCAAGGCGAAGCGAAGAGCCTCCTGGTGGTCCTCGTCCCGGGTCTCCTGGTCTGTATCTCGGGGCAGACCGACCCCGTTGTGCTGGCTGCTGATCACCACGTCGTGGTCCATAATCTCGGGGTGAAATAAAGGGCTAGGCATAGTCTCTCCGTGAATATCACATCAGATCACGGATGCCTGTTTGTTGGGAGCGATCTCACCCACTCCTGAAATAAAAACAACAATAAACAGATTGGCGTTAAACACCCAAAAGCGAGGCTGGGGATGAGCGCCGTGCAGCAGCAGATCAGTCATAAACAACAACAGAGCTGGTTTAGGCGCCTGGCTTTGTCTGACAACTGAAACATCCAGGCTGCTGCTGGTGTCCGGACAAAGCTTGTCCGCTTCAACACCAGGCGGCTGAGTACGATCCGGCACACACACAACAAGACCCTCTGTGGCACTGACTCCAGCTACTCTCACGTAAACATATGATTAAAATGTGGATGGAAGGAGGCACATTAGCTGTTGTTAGCTCCCACAGCCAAGCTAACAGGCTAGCTCCACACAGTCGGCACCCAGTCACGTTGTCGACCCCTTTGTTTGGGAGCAGCGCGGCTAGCTGCTTAGCTCCTCTGACAGTCGAACTTGTGCCCAGTCTCCAAGGCAGCCGTGCCGTGTAATTTTAAAATTAAACAAGTGTGGAAATCACATGCTCTTACTTTGTCTCAGCTTTGTCGACGAGCTCCTCTCTTCACTTGTCGCCCAGCTCTTGGGGGAAAGATGAGAAGCAGCCAGGAGGAGGAGGAGACCAGCGCTGTGCTGCTAGCCAGGTAGCTTCCTAGCACGCTAACTGGGGGGCGTAGGAGAAAAACGTTTAAAAACGCAAAGAGGAGCGCTGTTGTTTTTTTCTCTGCCCGCAGACTCAAAGCATATCCCCGGTAGTGTCACTGGGTCCTCATTCTGAGTATCGCCACTGAGATGACAGCTGAAATCCAAGGTTAGCAGTCACCTTTTAGTAA
>OMLM01011620.1:32395-52198 GCA_900302695.1 Helostoma temminkii | reverse complement strand
TGACGTCACCCGCGACACAACAATGGGTTCAAAGGCCACATGCAGCAAGGGGAGAGCATCGAGCATCAGTGCAAAGCCACTGCCTCTGTCACTGCTATTGTGTCTGCTAGTCTGCACGGCGCTGTTTCGTTTTCATCTTTAATGCATGTTGCACCCTGACTGTTAACACACATCTCTAATAAAAGTGCTCATGGTTGGGTGTGTTCATCATGGCTACCAATGAGGGGTTTTGGGTGGTCCAACAACACTGGATGATGCTCATGCATGTAGTAAGAAGAATAATCGCGGAGGTACGGTGGGTTTATTTCAGAGGATGCGTGTACTTCAATTAAAATAATCTGATGCTATAATATAAAAGAAGTCGTTAAGAAAAACAGCTTTACATTTTTTCAGTATCTTAACACTCAAATGCTCTTATTCTGTGTACATGTGATAATTCCCATAGTGGTGTAAGCTGATCCCTTCTTAAAGCAGTTGTTTTTAAAACCAAAGTCGCTCTTTATGTTTCCCTGATGAGCTGTGGTGGAGTCATGCTGACAAAAGGAGGGAGTTTTGGAAGATGCCTCCTGAGTTAGCCTCAGTTTAGCTTGCAACTGGAAGATAATGATAGGGATTTGTTCACAGTCTGTGATAATGAAATTGCTTTTGGAAGGGATCTCTCTGCAGCCACAGTCATCACAACTGTATTATGGACATAAGTGCTGAGCATTGTTTCAAAAAATGTGAAGTTATCCCTTAAAGAAGAAATGATGACAGTTTAAATCTTTAAATCTAAACATTTAAAAACACGTCCATCTGCCTCAACATAAAGAGTAACAATGGTAATGACTGAGAAAGGAAAAGACGCTGTACACCAGTCAAAAAGAGCTGCATTTATTTGACAGTGACACTGTTACAGAGACAAATAATGAATCTCGTACAGTACATGAGGTTATGAGGTACATCAGTATTGTATTAGTTTTTGTACTTTGAAGGTACGCACCTTTTCTTTTACTGTCTCGACTGTAGCTGGAAAAAATACTGACAATTACATTGTCAATACAGATACTGTGACTTAAACTTTAAAACCATGTAAACTCAGGTTGTTGTGAAACATAACATTACCATGAAGTGTAAAACTTTGAATCATAAGCCACACAACCGCTGTGTGCATGTAAACCTACTGCAACCTTTCTATAACACGCTATAAACAGTGCCAGAGGAAAATATAAAAAGAGCAATTTATTCATGTGGAACACTTAAAAAGAAACACACCTCAAAGGTTCTCATCATGAACGTACACATTAAACACACACACACACTCGCACACACTTTTCAGTCACATACACCAGATTTGTGTTTTTAACTTTGAGCTTGAAGAGCTGTTAACTAAAAGTAACACTGCACTGTACAGAGCACCATACACGACTGCCATTAGTAGAGGTAAAAATGAGCAGAAACATGAAAACTCAAAGGATTACAACGTCACATGTAAAAAATAAAAATACACAGTTTTGTTTAGGTTAACTAAGAACGTCTGCACTCGGGGTCTGTTTCTGTTCGAGGGTTATAAAAATCTTCATGAAGCCAATTACTTGAAAATAAAAAACAAATAACAGTCCACAAACTTTATATCAAACAAACCTGTAGGAAAGATGAAAAGGACACATGTTAGGCAGTGTACTTAAGTCCGTAACAGTCTAATAGAATCAAAATGTGGGAATGGACAAAGCGATACAGAAAAAGTCAGTAATCGTTGCTGTGTACCTTGGCTATGATTCCTCCTTCTCCACCTTCTCAGCCTTCTCTTCTACTCTGTTGGCTGCTGCGTCTGCAGCCGTGTCCTCTATATGAGCCAACATATCAGCCATAAGGGCTTCCTCGAGCCGCCTCCTCACATTCTGCACCAAGTCCTCCTGCTTCCTGGAGGACACAGACAAAGACACAAGAATGAAGTAGCACTAATGACCAGAAGTCTGTCATGGCTCAGGTGGAAAAAAAAAAAAACTCTTAACATCTTCTCACAGAGAAGTCTGTAGAACGTGTGTACAGCACCAGATTTACAACAATATATGTAACACCAATAATTATGTTTTCAATATTAAGTAACAAAGTAGCCAACAGGACTAACATCGTACACTGCTGTGTTACTGGGTGCAAGAGTCACTTTGAACTACACTTCTATACTTAAATCATCTTCCATAAAACTATAACATCTGCTCAAACAGAGGCCACCAGCTCTGGGTCTGACCTCTTGTCAATGTCCAGTGTATTCATTATAGTAATGAATGCTGCAGTGAAAAAAGCATGACCGTGCTGAATGTGATCCTCTTACCTGATGTCATCATCAGTCACTACGAAGGCTTTGCAAAGAGGCTGTGAAGTGTTGAGCCAGACTCCAGGATTTTTCTCCACAGCACTGGTGAGCTGTCCAGTGACAGGTGAGGGGCTGGTGTGCAGGGCGCTGGCGATCGCAGAAAGCAATGTTTTATCTGAACAAGACGGCCCAACACCTATCATGAGCAAAAAAAGGGGAGGTATAGGTGAAACCTGTAGAAAAAAAATACTTTGAATTAAATGTGATAGTTATGTCTTTAGGTTCGCCTCACCCTGTAGGCCTTTGGGAAGTTCCATAGTTTTCACCAGCTCCTCTGCGATATCAAATGCATTTAATCCACTCAACTTCTTTTCCCAGAACAGCTGAAGTAACAAAAGACAAACAAAATATTGTAAGTACATCAGTTTTCACAATTTTTCCCAAACTGAATATATGCACCATTGCAAAAGCCAAATAATAACTAAGGGACCAGGCTATTCACTGGTCAGCTGCGTAGAAATGAATTAAATAACTTCCACATACAAATGTTTTCTTTGCCTCTTTTGTCTTTTGTCCTCTTTTTATCTCTCACTCACCTGCTTTGGTTGGTCCACGGCCTTGTGTGGGTCTGTCTTCACCTTGTTGTTGGGATGATTTGTTACCTTGGTCACTGGTTGTTTAAAGATGGACGCTGTCTGTCGCACTGGTAGTGTTGTGTTTAAGTCAGGCTTGGCCTTTAAGAGAGACATCAACACCATTAGTCAAAATGCTAGTAAAATAAACCTTTCAGTAAAAAGGTCACTGTTAGTGTCAGTAGTAAAACGCAGAAGAAATCTCTCCGTATGCTAAATAGCAGAAACTAAAATTTTAGGATCACCTCCATAATTATTAAGTATTTCCTAATATTACTCTTTTCTATGTAGTAATCTGTGAGATGTAATTTATACTCCACTGCTGTGGGTTCAATAAAGTGTTACCTTAATGTACAGCTCATTTTTATTAATTTAAATACAAGAACAGCTTGTAGAGTAGGTCAGAAAAATACCTTTGCATGACCTTCCAGTTACCAATATATGACGTAAAAACAACATTATGGTTACCCACATAAAGTCAACGTATCCTGAAATTTCACTTTTCCTGTCACCACAACATAACTGCTGATGTTGTGACAAAGTATGCTTGGTTGGTGCAGCATGGCTCCCGGATGTAAAGTGCATGTTACCTGGTTAACTGGGTGTATTGTGATATGTATTCCCTTATTCTTAAAAATACACAGCCCTGAATCATATAGTAGTTTTACTGTGTACAGACATCACAGGACAAGCATCCTGTGAATTCAGCTTTATGGTAAATTTTTTTCTTTAAGAAGCACTGAACATTCATTTATTTCTCATAAATACCAAACCCAAACACAGCCTCACCCTGATTTGATGGTTGGTGTTGTAGAGGTGTTTGTGTCTGCTGTGCTGCCCTTTGGTCGGGAGCAAACGTCCAGCCCGGGAGGAGCTGGAATTCACATCTGTGTGGAGGCTGCTGCCCAGACCGCGGACTATTTGGGGCTTGGTGAGAATATGCTTAACGGATACACTAGAAAGAAAATCAGAGAAATCATCAGCACAAGATGATCACTTCACAACAGTATCATTTTGACATTCCTGGGTTTTAACACAGGAGACACAGAGAAATTGTGAAAGTAGAAATTATGGCAGAGCTGCTGTATTGGATTGCATGAGATTGTACAGGTGTTCCTAATAATGTGGCCAATGAGTGTGTCTATCAAAGAGTGACGATGGTTTCTTCCTAACAGGTGTAACGACGAGGAGCCAGGACATGTCAACCAGCACATATGCTCACGCCTACATGTCACTTAAAGGAGGTAGAAGCAGTGGCAGTAAGTGAAAACACCTGTGCGGATCGTGTTTACGGAAGATTTATTAACTGCCTCAGGTGCTGTGCCAACTACACACTGGATGCGTGTGTACGCGTGTTAAGAGAGAGAGGAAGCAAAGAGAGAGAGCTCCTTTAAGGAACAGATAAATTCATGTTAATATTTTTTGAATTTTTACAAAGCCCCCATGTTGCATGTGAAACTTCCCCGGCGTGTTTCAGTGCTGATAGACTGTCCGGGCCCAGCGCACCGCAAGTCATGCGTGTGTAAACAATGAAACTTAGCTAGCTAATCAAGCTAGTAGCACCGGGAAAGTCAACGTACTCGCAACGAGCGTGTAAATGACTAATGTTCAAAGTTTTTAAACACAGCGGCGCAGAATACTACACCACCTGCATTTAGATGGCGTAAATCTTGTAAATAAACTGACTTTTCCCATTAGCTTTCGAGTGTTTCTCAAATGCAACACGCATGTATGCATGCGTTTCCTGCAGAGAAACTTTCATTTTAACAACTCCTTCCGAGTACAAAAATCAGGTCCCACCTTTTTCTTTCCATTTCCCGGTTGTCTCGATTTGCTCGCCCGTGAGACCGGATTATAAAAGACAAGAAGCCAGGCGTCTGCCTAGTTTTGCAGTCATGAATTAGCAGATTCTGGTTTGTTATCGATCCGCGCTGTCTCCCTCCCGTCAAGACCTTTACAATTATGAATCCCTCCGCTGACCTCATAACCTCACATAATGAGCACTGTAAATCCATCCGCCGTACCTCTGTTAAGTAGTTCCCCAGTATTTCAGTTTGGTGTAATTTTATATGCTTAAATTTTTCATTACTGTTGTTTTATTATTTTAAAGTTGGTATGTACTGAACAAATGATAATCTCAGACAATACAAACTTCTCCCTTAAATAGTAGCACAAGTAGTTTGATATAGCATCCTCAGGACCAGGTATATAAAAAAATTATTTTACATTCTGAATACATACTTCTACTTTTGCACTTGTACATGTTCTTGCTTACACATATTACACTAAAAAAATTGTTAGCCTCTGCTGTAACTATGTAACCACCCCCTTTAGTTACATTTTTAAAAAAAAAGAAAACATTTTTTAGCATTTGTCATGCAAGGTCACAGCACAGAAGTCACTCTCACGCTGAGTGGACTAAGCTGGTAAAACAGGATTATCTGATTATTTTAACCGTTTATTTACATCCATATTTTTGTGTCAACAAGATTAGATTAAAACAAATATTGTGAGACACAATACTGACTTTTATCACCCATTTAACCTTTTTCATTAAAACATAGTTGCCATCTGATCCATAGTGATACAGTGATCTGAAACAATACAAGTCCAACTCCACTCATGCCTCTGCATTGAAAAAAACCTTAGAAGTAACTGGATATCATAGCCTGCCCCCACATTATTAATGTAATAATCACACAAACACAATATATGATAAATCTCACATACTTTACTTCTCTTCAAAACAATTACAGCATGACACTAGGAGATGTTTTTCCATGTATAATCCTAGCATAGCAAGTCCATGTATCATCTGTGTCTTCATATTCCTTCCATTTATGGTTTAACTGGTGGAGGAATGTTGAAATGCCAAACCCTGGGTCATTTCAGAGGATGTTGGTAGTGAACAGTTCAATGTTGACTGAGTTGCAGGATGATAAGAGTTTCCAGTGGCCTGACGTGTAGTTGGACCACAGTGCGAGGTACCAGCTGCAGCAGTTCTTGTTCATTATTACATTTTTTATGGGGTAAAAAGAAGCCCTGGCCTGGTAGAAGAAAACAAAAGCCATTAGGATGTAAAGTAAAATGTGATTAGGCTGTGAAAAACAAAGTTTAAAGCTGGACAGGAAGTCATCACAATGAGTGGGTAAGTAGGTTGTTCGTAAGCTGTACACAGCTTTATTAAAACAAACAAAGACATTTCCAAGTTAGACAAAAGTCTAAATAGCAAACATTTCCAGCAGATGAAGGCTTTCTAGGCATTCCTGTCTTATTAGATACTGCAATATATGGAGTAGTCTTAAAATAGGCCACTGTCCTCGATTCTGGTCTCCCGATACCAGAACTGGCCTACTGGTCTATCATTTCCTCAGTCCTGACAGTTTTCTACTCCCTGCTGACAGTTAAGTATCCTACAAGTATACTGGCACCACCACAAAGGGAGTTATGTCATGCAGCTATTTTTGTTACAAGAATAATTCACACATAGCCTTTAATATGTAAATTCTTAGGCAATTTTACATTTAGTTAAATTACAATATACTGTAAAATTGCTCTGGCAGTCGTCCAGCTAGGGACATTAGTAACTACTATTTCTTGACACCAGTTCAACACGAATAAAAGCATCAATATAGAGAACACTGATTTTATCTGACTATCAGTTTGTCAAAGCTAGCCGTGAATGTAGACAAGGACATGTTTTCCTGAGCACTAAGTCATGACTTCAACACTCTAAAGTGCAGTTTTGGAGTTGTTCCAGAATAAACAAAACTGTTCGCTGAAATAAAGTAATATGTCACCTAATGCAACAATATGGCTCTTTGTTGAATGGTTCTCAAAACAACGTAGTTCTATTAGATAGACACCTACACTAATATTAGACTTTATTACACAGGCAAATGTTTACCCAGTGCTGCCTGTTGTGTCTGGATGTAGGTCTGTCCGTGGTGTGTGAATAGGTTTTCTTTAGTGTCATGATACATCTGTTCTCTTGGAGTACTGCCAACATAGTAAGAGGGGAAAAATCTAAACCCCCAAATCATGTACCATGTAAAAAGAACCAACACAGAATTTCTCTGCATTGAAGAACAAACAACAATAAAACAGTCCTTTACAATAAATCACCACTGTTTTTATAGACATACTGTTGTGTGCCTAAATTTGCTTTCAGAAGTGGTCTTCAACTGCCACATATGTCACCAACAACTACTGAAAAAGTGACACGTGAGTATTTAAACTGGGGTATGACAACAAAATGTAATTTGAACATTTGTAAAAACTTCTACAACATATTTGCTCTGTAATAATTATGTTCTGTGTGTAGTGATGCAAACAGAAAGAAATTTGTATTAAGAAAATCCCCAAATTGACGTGTGAATAAACAGTTTTAAAGTCATTCTGATGATAACACTCATGCTGACTGTTATTGAAGTTGTAAAACATAATGATACTGCAATATTGCTAGTCCAGTATAAAACGTGATAATACTTCAACTGTGAGTGAGATTCTCCTTATTCAGCATGTGTAGTCACATCTCATCTACTTTAAGTCTGGTATCATCTTTCTCATTCCTCAGACTGACCTGACAGTCTTTACTCATCCTTCTTGAATTTGCCATTGATGTAGGGAACATAATCCAAGATCACTCGCCAATCTGTGAAATGGACCAGAGCTACCCCTCCAGCTGTGCCCCACACAGCCATAGTTGGGATCCTGTCAAGTGTAAAACACATTTGGCAATGAAGAGTTGTAAAGTTAATAGTGTTACTCTTAACAATAATTGTGTATATTCATTTCACATCACACAAGACCTTGGTAGATTAAAATTATCAAGGCGCTGACATAACAAAAACATCTGCAGTCTATAGGAGGGTCAGTCAGCTTCCTAGGTAGTATATAATATAAAACCTCTGTAATAAAGGTATCACAATTAGATTTTTGCTACGGAAGAAAAGTCAGGAAAAGGCAACGCAAGCCATAACGTTACATTGTTTAAAACTTCATACTGTAGCCTGGGTTTAGCGTTAGCTGACAGCTCGCTAAATCCAGTGTGTCCACAGCAATGACCTCGGCTAGGCTAGGCTAGCAGCTAAGGACACATAGAGATGTCTACCCAGAAGTCTAACCTTTTCCGTTTATTACTACGAATTCTGCATTAAAATATCTTACCATGATTTAGCGATGGACACATATTTTTGGCCGATAAGTTTCACGAGCATTTTGGCTGAAATATAACCGGTCGTCTAACGTGCCGCTTTAAACGCTTTTAGCTACACTTCCGATTTTGACTTGCTAACTGCATGTAATGCGCATGTGCGTAAAGGATTTCCTGTTACTTCAAAATAAATGCTCATTGTGACAACAAAGGCTGCAGAAAACTGAAAGGCTGCTCATAGCATAGGGTCCCTTTAGTGTGTGGATTTTTTTATACATGTATTCAGCCTATACTACGCCTACATGGTGCATATTTCATAAATGTCTGTTTATTCAAATTGTTTATTGTTTGTTTACAATTTACAACACTAATTTATACACAGCAAGCCCAAACGATGCTACATTTCAGGAACAGGAGTACTTGTTTCAGTTTATGGGACTTACAAAATACAAAATGTAATGAGTATAGAACAGTACAATGGGTACTGACAGTGCACCTAATTTCTGCACCCTAGTGGCCAAATCAAGCTATAGTAACCTACTACTGAATAAGTACCTGCTTTGTGTGAACTCAGTTCCTCTAAATCCTGGTTCACTACCTTTCACTGTAGAAATGAAAGAAAATGAGTGCCTTTAATTTATCAGTTAATAAAACACATTGGATAAAGGTGAGGTTTGTTATTAAAAATGGCACATTTATTGCTACATTACTGTTATATACACAACAGTTCTCAATATCTACTTTATATATATAAAAAATAAGAAACTGGAGGCACTTTGAGGACATAGCCCACATAGAGGTTGTCCCCAAACATGAGTGAAGACAGAGAAATCTGTAGCAGGTCATGTATTGTGGAGGACAGAAATTGTTTGTTCACAAAGAATATCAGGTACATCTTTTGATACTTGGATACTGTAGACATTTTGTTTCATGTAAAAGAAAAAAAAAGTCCAGTAGCGATTTTCCGTATCGCAACAAGACCATGTTTTTCTGTAGAAAGGCTAGAGTAACTGAAAGAAAATAATGCTTGGGGCTACTCCTTGGGGCAAACGTGTCAAAATGACAGGTAGAAGTAAACCAAATACTGCTACACATCAGTATCAGCTTACAATGATAAAGCTGATATGGGTATATCATACAGCTGTACATACACTTCAATACACATGCCAGTCAAGGACAAAATTATAGTTAACAGAACCAGTACATGAAAAGTTATCATTTTTAAGTACAGTTTTGAGATTCAAAGTTGTAAACCAGGTTATTAGTCAACTTACATCTAATGACAGACATTGTAGCAGTCAGCATCAGTGAGAATAATTCTTCATTTAGGAGTTCTGAGACACTGTCAGATGTGTTACTGAAGTGTATATGTTTTATACATCTGTATTATAAAAAGGTACAATCTATAAATCCTAAATGCAACATCATCCACCATGTAGCAGAGAAGTATTCAGGCACTGGTGAGTTACCATTATCAAAACTCCCAAAGTCAGGAAAATGGCCAAGGCCACCCTTTTTAAATCATTTTATGCTTCGTATTATAATAATGGTTATTGTGCAGATTGTGCAGACTGCCCTTGTTCACACCCATTAATCAAGAGAGCCGAACATCAAGGAGAGAAGAGGGTGCGCCAAAGAAAAGGATATTATTTCACTTAAAGGAAAACTGTTGCAAACACCAGAACAATCCAATTACAACTGGCTTGACAGGTTGAGGCTGAAACACGCATTTTAAAAAAAGTAATATCACAACATGTGATGTTACAGCCAGATAACTGTGTCATTTCTAACATTTCTAAGCAGCTGGCACAAAGAAAACACCTCATCTTCCTGGAATCTAAATTGAATCGACTTACATTTAAACAATGTAAACAAAAAAGAGAGCCTTCCAAATAAAAAAAAAAAAACACATACAACTATATTACAAAGTAAAAAATAAAATACAAAAAAAACAATGAAAAATCAATTCTACAAAAGGAAAATGCTTACAACAGGCTTTGCAATTGTTCAGTTGGGAAAAATAAACCAACACACCAAATGCTAAATACATAGCAAAAACAAAAACATGTCAGTAAATGGTGAAGGCAGCAGTAACACTCATGATCCCTTTCAATACTCAGATATTTCCACAAAATGTTTTTTTTACCACAATACAAATTGCTCTGAGACTTGCATTAAGAAAGTTCACCATACTGTAACAGTGTGTTTCTGTATGATCTGATATGGGGGGCTGATGTGGCATGGGCTGCATCAGAGTCAGAGGGTTTGTACTGACCACTGAGGTTAAGAGCGACTGACTTCCCGGTGGTTTGGTTGTGTCCAACAGCCTCACAGAGGGAAGGTTGGTGTGTCCGTCCGAAAATCTGATTCAATGTCATTGTGGATCCTGCATTTATCAAGAGTCTTTGCTCGTGTTTGTGTCAGTGGCTGGTCTTACTCTCTAACAGTCTTTCCATTCCACTTGCATGGCAGTGACAATAACAGATGTACAGGACTTCAAGAGGTAAGACTCAAGAGATCCACAGTTAAAAAGAAATAAACATTTCACACAACATGTGGGTCAGTGACTGTGGCACCTTTTACACAAAACAATTAATAAAAAAATACAGCCAGAATTACCAGCATACCAAAACAAGTCAGCTCTTTGATTGCAGAATCAGTGGCTAATATCTCCAAACATACCTCAGTCATTTTCTGACAACAACAGCTATTTTTACTAAACCAAACAATTTGCACTGGGCCAGTATCAGGTGTGTCTTAACAGATTTTGTTCAATCTTTTAAACTCCCTCTTTCTTTGTGAAGAGTCTAAGACCTTCTTTTCAGAGGCGAATGCCAATAATTACCCAACGATACAAATGCCAACTATGCTCACATGAGCAATTGATCCAAAAGTTTTATTTGATCCAAACAAGTTTTGCTCCCCAGCAAGTAAGCAACTTTTTCAAAATGTCTTACAAAAACATGATCAAAACAATGTCCTTATGTCTGATTTTCACTGTGTCCACCAGCGTCCTTGGTTCAAAGTGTAATCACTTAAAGATTAATGAAGTATGAGTGTGCTTTTTACTCTTGATTTCATAGTCAGGAATGTGGCCACCTGCTTTGTCAGTAACGAGGTTTGTGCACGCGTGTTTTCCATAAGTTGATGAACACACTGAGATGCATGACAATGATAGATTAAGGCCACGTCTTGTAAGAGCTGTACAATCAACAGAGAACTGAAAGAGAAAGGAGAAAAATCAATTAATATTTCTGGCACAAAACAAGCTCAGAGAAAACAAGATACTTTGTTTGTTACACCACATTTCAGATGTTCTAAGTTTCACTGCATAACTCTGAGGACGTACCTGAGAATTACATATGGCTCACAGGGTTGTGTCCATCTCCTAGACCAGGGTGACCCCCACCCAGCTGTATCTGAGGGTCAATGCCTGCCACTTTCTCCTCCTCTCTCCTTTTGAGGCAGGCAGCCTTTGGGTTTAAATTACGCTCTTTGAAAAAATGACAGACACGTCAATTAAACCCACTACAAAGCAAAAGCATTAGGTTTAATCACATAATGTTATTGTAAAGGAGCTGTAACTTTAAACATTTGCAGATGTTTAAATACACAAGAAGGAAGAAAGTGACAGAGGAAAGACATAAAGGGGAAAAACAATATAGGAAAATGAAAAGTAGGATGAGAACTGAAGAAACTTGGCAGAGCTGCAGGGATTTACTTCCAATATTCTCCCTTTCTCCTCTTTTTTCCATTTTTAAACAGGATACTGGCAGAGAGCAAAGGCAAAGCCAAAGTTGATGTTGCACAGTAGGTGAGAATAATAGACTTTCCTAGAGGTGGACAGATGTTTTTTGTAGTGAGAGATGGTTGGTTGTCTAGGTGGATAAGATCGTCCTGTATTGGCTGACCTACCTCGCACCTGCTTCTCCAGGCCCAGGATGACCTGAACAGCTTGTTGCAGGATGACAAGCTTAGTCTGGGCCTTGTCGCTCTGCAGGTGGACCTGACACATCCTGCCCAGCTCTCTGAAGGCTTCGTTAATGTCACGAACACGCACCCTTTCCCTAGCGTTGTTAGCTAGACGGCGCTCACGCTCCCTCTGCTCCTTCTCCTCGGCAGTCAAATTCTCATCAGTCATCGAGACAACACTGCAGCTGATAGGAGGGGAGGGGTTGGAAGGGCTGATTAACAAACCCAAATCACAACCCTCACTGAACCTATGCTAGGCTCACTAAAACTGCACAGGTTAAACAGAATGATACTGTATTTAAAGTAGTGTCCTTTTTCTATTACTGAGACAATGTTTCTTTCTGATTGTCAAGGTATGATTGAAGCTCTAGGTTGAGACCAGTGAAATGGCTGAAAAAGACCCGAGTGGAGTGGGGCTGTGTTGCAGGAGAGAAAAACGGAGGGGTAGAAATTGAAAACCTGTTTGGTCTTTGACCTACAATATTTTTAACAAAAATAGGTCAAATAAATCTGTGAAAATAAATTGACGTATTCTAAAGCGCTCAAACCTTTAGTGTTGTAGGTTGAAGAAGTTTGAGACTAAATGATTTCAAGCCAAGAACAAATGCATTTGAAACCAATACAACAGTCAGCCAAAAAGTATACGTCTAATAAATCTGTCTAACCAACCACCATTTTTTTTGGTCATTAGGGTCCAGGATGGAAGTTGAGGGGATGTAGTGACTGTCCAGCAGAATGAGCGACAATATAGGGAGGTAGAAGGAAAGGGAGAGAGAGGAAGCAACACCCTCTGCCAAGTGAAGCACAGACAGAGCCACAGAGAAAAAACAAAGGGGAGCAACTCGAGGCATCATGTTAAATACATCAGTCGTAGGAGATGTATTTATCTAAATGAGGGCGTTGGTCAATGTTGCCATCTGTAAAAGGAAATGAAAGAGGAAAGTGGGAAGTGAATGGAAAAAAAAGTATGTTTAGAAAAAAGGGTGGCAAAATTAAAAGGGTTAAAGCTTGAAATGTCAGGACATGCAGCACTAACACTGCAACAAGGCAAAAGTCAAGTTAATACATGACAACAGACAGCCCTGTTTTCATGCTGAATGGTGAGCTATGACTTCAAGGTTAAAAAGGACACCATAATGCTGAAGTAACTGAATTCATAGTTTAATGGAAGCATAATGAGGAATCAGTGGAAAAAATGAATGAATACACTGAGATGTTAATCCAGTCCAAGCATGAAGCAGAGAGACATGTAAGCACTTTCAGATGGAAATAGATGGACAGTTTGAAGACAAGACAAAACATCAGCGCATCAGAACAAACAGAAGTCCTGTATGTGTTACAAGTGAACAAAAACCTTAGAAGATGAACTGGAAAATGGGCATGTGTTTAAACAGTCACCAGCTTCACTTCTTTACCCCATGTCCTTACTTTTTGATCACATGTAGAGTTAATAACAAAAGTATAATGCTTAAATTCACTTGTACTAAGCAGGGATAATTTGTCTACCCCTTTAAGTAAAGAAAAATTAACTACCACAAATAATTTAAAAAAAGATAAACTAACAGGACATGTCAGGGCTTTGGAAGTGAAGCTATATGGGAGCTTTCTTTTTTGAAGAGGTAGTTCCCCTCCTCCTCCTTCCTCCCTGGACACCCACTGACCTCGGACTTGCTGCTCCAGGTTGAGAATAACGTTAACAGCCTGTTGCAGTATGATCAATTTGGTCTGTGGTTTCTCATAGCTCAGATGGAGCTGACACATGCGGCCCAGCTCCTTAAAAGCCTCGTTGATGTCCCGCACACGTAGCCGTTCGCGGGTGTTGTTTGCCAACCTCCTCACTTTCTCCCGCTCAGCCTTAACCTCCACTGGCAGATCTTCTTCGTCCTCCTCATCATCCAAACTAGTGAGGAGCCAATGGCAGATGAAGAGGGAAGGAAACAACAGTTTGCGCACTGTTCACTGAAAATTACTTCAGAATTCTGGTGAGCAATAGGGCTGGGTATCTTCACTTATTTCCCGAATCGATTCAAAGTGGAACATAAACCTTTTTTGGACACCAAATTCTGCAAAATGGTTATGTATCTGATCTAACATAAGGATATGTATCTAAGGGTATATGGCTGGTTTATTGATTTAACAGCACAAATAATTGCTAGCCATGAAAATGTGTAAAAAATGTGTTTGTGTTTGGTGGTGATGAAATACATAAGTGTGACTTATGGTGGTGACTTCACAGGAGCTGCCTCTGCCATGTTTTGATGCACCATTCTGTCACTACTGGATATGACCAAGCTGCTGGCTCGGGATAGAGCATGCGCAAGATGTCGCTACAGGAAACAAGTCATGAGCTGTTTCTCAATCTGCATACTTTTCCATATTTGCGTTCTTGTGAATTGTCAACAGCCAAAGCCCAGGTACGGTTACAAATTCAGAGTACAGATCAAAGACCAGGATGTGCACTTGCTCCATCCTTTTTATCGAGGATGCTCTGGCAGCAGACGTGTGTGTACTTGGGGAGTCAAATATCCCATCATGCATTTCATAACATTTAGCAACAATAGCATATGAACACACTCATGTTTCTACTACAGTTGTTGTACTGTTGCTAGAGGTTTCTAGGAGAGGACTTATTATTTGATTTTTAAAATATGTGATAGATAAATCAAAATAAACACCTAATGGTAAATTCACAATTGCTATAGGATCCGCTAATGACGGTGCTTATTTGCCAATTGCGAACTCTGATATCATTCCATGCCTTGTTGAAAATTATCTCATGAATAATATCTAGCCTACATATGTACATTAACATAATAAACACATGAAAATTACAACAAACAGTTGTAAGGGGGTTTATCTTGTATAACAAAGACTAGAGCAAAGCAGAGCTCAGCTCGTCATGAGCAAATACACTGTGCCTCAATTCTGCATGAGTGTTCTGCGTCTTCAACAGTTCATAATCGGAGTTTGTACTTGCCAAGTCTGTACTTCCAAGCTCAGACTTTGTTCATACTTGGAATTAAGAAACGGCCATTGTTGTGCGTCATCTTACGCATGCGTTATCCCAAACCAGCAGCTTGGTCGGATCCGGTAGCTACACAGTCTCTTAGGCCAGCATTCAGAGATCTTGTGGCGCAGTCACACAAATGACTCAAACGTAAAGAAAGTAGAATATTAAAAGATCGATAAACAAATTTACAAATTGATATCGGACCTTTTAAATAAAAATCCATATTAACCGGTTAATCAATTTTTTTTAACCCAGCCCTAGTGAGCAATAATTAATACTTCATCAAACGTACAATAAAGGACTACAAATACACAAACACTACTGCAAAGATTTGAACCTCGCAACCTGACATTTTTGATTGAACTGTTAACAAGAACAATAAAATCCTAGAAGAAAAATGTAATAAGTACAAGAATTTAATTCCAAACTGTAGCTGAACCACTGCAGGACTGTATGCCCTGAAATATCTTGCACTAATAGATGAGTAATAATGTTATGTGGAAAAAATCTTTGAGGCACCTTGTTCGAATGTGGGCTTTCATGTCTTTTTTCTCATCCTCTGACTTGCTGGTAATGGAGCAGTTCTCATCATCTTCCTTCTCTCGTTTGATTTCTGCACCAGTAGAACGATGTAGACTACTGCGCACACCTGCACATAGAATTGGGAAACAAAGGCATCAAAAACAGACACTTAGTACACACACACACACATTAGCAGCCTAATAATAATATAGTAATGATATAATAGTAAAGTATTTTTTCTCAGCTGGACATGAAAACTAAACAGAAGAATGGAGAACAACTGAAAGCCTTACCAGTAAAACCTTCAGGCTGTGAGCCTGTCTGGACAGATGTGGAACCATGGTGACCATGCAAAAGTCCTCCACTAGAGGGCAGGCCAACAGAGTCCTCGTGGTGACTGGGCATCTTAAAGACAATGATAGAACATTTTCCCCAGTTACCTTGCTTATATTTGTAATCTTAACAAATAGTGATACAATTCTCAATTTGTGCCTGCTTCCAGTTTAATCAGTTAAAGTCAATTGTGGATAGATTTCCTATGCTGCTATTGCTTAATCTCACCAGCCCAGGCATGCGACTGGCGAGTCCAAGAGCTGCACTGCTGAAACCTGGAGGTAACCCTAAGCCAGCCGAGAGCAGACTGTGCATTTCAGCAAGTCCTGTCCCTCCTTGCCCACTGGCATGACGCTGTAGAACATTGATGGCTTCATCTAGACGATCCTCCAGTTTACTCTGCTACAGAAAACAAAATACAGAGGACAATGTAAAACCAGACGGTGATGCATTATTGGTGGTATCATCCTGTATTAATCTCCGTAAAAGAAAAAAGAAGAGACATGACTCACCATGGACTGAAGTCCACCCTCAAAGTTAGGTGAAGGTGTGGCCTGGCCAGAAGACTGAGTCCACTGGGATGCAGAGCCTGTAGAATGGGAAGAGGATTATAAGGGTAACTCAGAAATATCTGTACACATTTACTGTATCAACAGTATTTTGATATTATCAAAACTAATACTAAAATTTAAATGCAGGTGCTAATGCTCAGCTCTCAGCTGTGGATTTTTTTTCCTGATACTCATTTATCCATGTAAATAAATGGGTTCTTCTACTTTCCCCCATTCACAGTGAAACTGGGCCTTGAACTTGAGTCTTTCAGAAACCTTACACTGAGCTGCACGATTGTGTTTTCTTATTCATGTTGATAAAAATCCTATACAATGTATAAGTTTATTTTTACACATTACATTACATGTTGAACTTCATGAACATAAAACACTTCATGAATGCTGCTGTTATATACTGTGCAATTTTAATGTGAAACTGATGTTGGGGATATGAAACAAACACAGAGATGAAGACAAAGTCTATATAAAATTGTAATCTGTGCTCTACACCTTAATACTACGCCAAAATAGGAATCAAATCCATGTTAAGGAACATATTTTATTCTATATTTTTTGAGTTCATCACGGTAATCACGTTTCACTCCAATTTTGTGCCAGTATATGACAAATGGTAACAGACAAATAGGGAAGTAGACCCACCTCTTTTATTTTTACTGCATTTTCCCTTCCTCTCTCATATGTTATTTTTGGCTGGATTGTGTATTTGAATGATCAAATGAATTTTAAACTGTGGATGAGGGTACTCATACCACAAGATGTACTTTTAATATGTACAGAAAAAAACTCTATTTTAGGTGCCAACTAAACACATAGTTTTACACAATTAAAACATCATAAATCAGCTGCAGCCTTAAACTGAGTTAAGCTATTTAAAATAAATACAAGAAAATACTGTAGTATACGATCATACAACATACAACCTATGTATTTCATCTAACATGTTCACTGCCAATACTGATAATAGATTTTGCACAAGGCCCCTACAAGAAAAAGAGTTTCAACATGTTTTATTTTTTTTATTTTTCACCAAGATGGGGCTACATTGTCACAATGGCTTAATCAGAGTGGAAACAATAAATGTTTCATAGATTTTATCATCACCGTACATAACAGGAAAGACCCTGTCTTGAACAAACAAAACAACCACAGCCAGCTGACCTTGAGGCCTCGGGGAAAAAATGACTGCAGTTACTCACTCACCTGACACAGCCTGAGGAGAGCCAGAGGGAGTAGATGGGGACGGAGGGAAGGCATTACTGTTTGGGTCTGAAGGGTAGATCTGTACATACAAAATTTGTTTTTATTATTGTATCCGAAACCAGGACATTAAAAGCTTTAAATGGAAAAAATATAGGCATTACTACTTACAGATGCCAAAGCCTTGCCAATTTCATCGCCTGAACTCCCAGGTACTGCTCCTCGATTGGCTTGATGGAGGCACACAAAACATTTCAATCATAACCTACTCAATATTAATTCAACTATGTGACATTACTGCATGAAAACATTCATAGCACGCCTGACAAAAACAACAGCACACATTTAAGAGTTTACCCATAATGGTCTCAGTGCCAGCAATAGGTGGTGTGTGGCTGGGGACTCCAAAACTGCTGGAGCTGGAGTGGAAACCTGCAGGATGAGCCCCATTGACTTCACTGCCATGTAGAGGATAGTTTTGCGGAGACAGGGGCAGTGGCTGCCGTTTCTTGGAAAGAAAGAAAGTAGACAGAAGCTTCCAATGATGCATAATTAGACAAAATATGTCAAGGAACTCATCCTGTCTTCATAGACAAATAAATCTGAAGCGTAAGGGCAGAGCTCACCAGTCTGTCTTGGGGGTTGATGGCAGTGTAGGTACCATGTTGGCTCAGATGGGGGGAGTTGCCCAGCATGGAAGAATAACCAGGCTGAACCATCGTCCCGGCAGAGCCCCATGGATCGGACGGTGGATGTAGGCCTTCTGTCATGGTGTATCCAGTGGAGAAAGGGGGAGAATGGGAAAAGGGATAACCAGCCACCGGGGATAAAAAGACAATGAAGGCCAAATATGAGACACGTCACATTACTGTGATGACTTCATTCAACCGTAATGCAGCACTGAGCGTCCAGGCAGCATGGGGTGTTCACTGGGAAACAGCTACAGAATGTGCACTAGGCCCATCTGGACTCCCATAAGTATATTATGACAAACTCATTTCATAACCATACTGGCTACAAAAAAGGTAAATGTTATTGATGTAGGTGTTTGATACACAAACGCAACAAACAAGGGGTGGTTAAGACAAATTAATTACACTAACCTTGCATGTAAAAAGGTGGTGGGTAGATGTTTCCGGCCTTGGAGGCTGGGTAGCCAGCATTGTCCCTGTTAAAATCCTCTCCTGAGGCAGATGCATAAACCTGCAATAAACACAAAGAAATAGAGGGTCAGGCTGTTCAGTTTCAGTGCTTTTTCAAAACATTATTTTAAACAAGCTATACTGTGTATCTGACTTATTGTATGAATAACATGTAGTACCCATATACACTGACTGGCCACTTTACTACGGTATACCTGTACAATTCAGTGCAACACCCATGAATTCTACTTCTACAAAGTTATAATTTCTGTTAATGTGTTTATCACTGAGGTCATAGTGGGTGGTGGAATCGTATTTGAATTGCATGGGATAGTAAAGGTGTATCTAATAAGTGGCCTGTGGGTGTTTATCGATATGGCTTTTCTTTCATGGCACAGTAAGTTCCTTATGGTTAGCTAAGTGGATGGACACAGATTAATTTGTCTTCAAAAATAGTATCAGTATCTGAAAAAAATACTTGTATTGGATACTAAAAGTACCACTAAGGCTTTACTTACTGTACGGTTAGAGCCTGCTCAGAATTGTTTAGAGATACATAATTCACTATTCATTAGATAGTGATTATTGACTATATAAGATAAGGTTCATTTGGTAAATGTTCTAATTAGTGTAAAGGCACCAATATTCTGAACAATCATATCCTTCTCAATCAAGACTGTGCTAGAAGAAAATCAAGTATCAAACTGTGCCTGAAAAACTCAAATCCAAATCGACTGAAGTTTTCTTCTGTAATTTGATTAAAGAGAGAAAAAAGGAAACGAGGGGAGAGGAGAAGAGGGAATGGAGAGATGCACTCCTAATTACTGAACCATCTGCCAAATCCTGGCCAGCATCCAACTTCACTGGCAGCTGGGATGGAGGCATGGGGGAGGGAGAGAGGGGCGTGGGGGGCTGTTGTTTGTGGTGGTGGATAGGGGAGGAGAGGGGTGTGGGGTAGAGAGGAGCAAAGTG
>OMLM01011620.1:6602-32363 GCA_900302695.1 Helostoma temminkii | reverse complement strand
AGAGAGGAGCAAAGTGGGGGGGTCCGAAAGGAAGAAACAGAAAAGAGGAGGAAATAGGGTGCCCAGAGAGAGAGTGTGGGAGGGAAAAAATGAGGTGGAGTAAGAACCACCAAACCCCAGAATGAATTCCCTCCAGTGATCTAACGAGTTTCCTTGGAAGAGGGAAAGAAATGTGGCCACAAAGTAAAGGGCCTACAAATACAACACACTATAAATATATGCTGCAAATGAGTGACTGGCTGAATGAGCGTATTTTTCTCCTGTTTTCATTTATATACTGCTGATGCGGATACACAGCTTTAAGAGCTCTGTATTCTATTGCAATTATCCTACTGCTTCACAATTTAAAGACAGGCATAAAATGCCAAACAGAATGTGAAAGTAGGCATAAAACACAAATTCATGGACTACAATAACTCATTGCAAGAAGTGATATACAGTACAGCTACAGCATTTCTCGACATTACTACTCACCGAGGAAGGCAGGCCAGGGGGCACCTTCCTGATCTTTTTTGGCTGTGGTTCTGAGGGACGACAGACAGAGTAAAAAATTCACATAAGCATGCATGCCCACACAAAGACCCTAACTTCTTGCATACATGATATTACAGCAACCAATGAAGGGATTTATTATTGCAATGCTCTTCCTCCTGAAGTCATTGCTGAAGCAACCATACCCATCTGTCTTTGTGACTACTCATTAACGCCTAATCAAAAGGTATTGAGGTTATTCTGTGACTTTCCTCACAGAGAACTCGGTGCTTTCACTGTCTCTTTGTAAGAAGAAGTGAGATTTCTCAGATACTTTTTTAAACCTCAGCAGGAGAAGTGATGATACACACAAGCCTAAATAGAAACAAAGACATTTTTCTGAAAAGAAATCTGTCACAGGCAGTTTCCCTTCACTCTTACCAATGGGGTCCTGTGAAGGTCTCCTGCGAGGGTTGCTCCCTTCATAGGAGGAATAAAACTGTGAGTTTGACTTCAGGCCAGATGGGGACAGGGCGTCAGGACTAGGCAGTGGAATCTCACTGGGTATGAAGCTGGGCTACAGACAATGTAAAGAAAGCATAAGCTTATGTAGTACAGCAGGACAGTTAAGAATAATTACACAAGTAAATTCATTCTATAATTAGTGATATAGGAAAAGAAAACATCAAGACAGAAGGGGTGATACTGTAGAAGAACAACTGCTTTTCTGAATGATTTACCTGTGTTGCAAATGATGAGTATGGTGCTCGCTCAGCCTTCCCTGTTAATAGAAAAGAATATAAAACAGGTCATGAAAGTGAAAATTGGGGTTTTATGTCAATACTAAATCACATTCTGGCAATTCTCCTCTCTCCATTTGGGTGCCTCCCATCTGCTGTGTGAGATTGTATAATGATATGTGGTATACATGGCTGTGGACAGCAAAACAACAACAAACTGGCCCCATTATAAATGGTTCAGGGGCAATTGTGCTGAACCTCTGTCCCCTCCCCTGACAGTTAAACAGAGAAAAGCAATAGGGCGCTACAGTCCCAAGAGAGAGCCTTGTTTGTGCATGGGTGCCCTTTACACCTCCCTGACCTGCTCTGCACTGAACAAACCCCTCCTCCACATCCTCTCTGATTACCCAGCTCCCTTCATCCATCATTACCAAACCATAAATATGGTTTGCCCTAGAGTGCTACCTTACTGTCTAATCTGTGAATGGCTGCAAGCAAACAGCTCATTGTTTTAGTTAAGTCATACAGAACATTTATGTAAAACTGTGTATGTGTGTCCTATTATTAAAAACACTGGCCTCAAAGTTGATTATTCCCTTAGGCTTTAAACACGAAGACATGAAAGTTATGGTGTCTGTACTTCAACAGCTTAATTCAATTTAAACCTTACCAACAATCCCTGATCCAAATATGGGAGCAGATGCCATACCCTCTTGCTCACTGTAAAGGCCTTCTTCTCCAAAACCCTGTGTGAAAGACAGCAGAGGCATTAGGAATATAGAAAAATAAATTATGCCTATCATCAACACCCTTTCACACCAGACCACCAATGTTAGAATTTAAACTGCAAACGTATTTGCGACTTGTCATTTACATTAATGGTGAAGAGTCATTATGTTGACAGAAAACGTAATCCAGTTGCTATTATGTTTCTCAAAAAACATAAGCAAAGTTGTTTTTGTTGTACAGGAACGACAGGGTGGTCTCACCTTTATGTGCGCGCAAGTGTCTGTGTGTGTGTGTGTGTGTGTATGTGTGTGCGCGCACATCGGGACGGAACGACACTGTGCGTGATACATGATGAGAAATGAAATGCATAAATAACATCAGGCTATTTAGTTTGGTTAATATAAGAAGAAGGTATTGAAATGTAACCTTAAATGACTGCTGTTGTGATCTGGCACTATATAGAAAATAAAATTAAATAAATTAACTTGACCTTCACTATTAGTGATACTACAAATACTGCACAAATCCATATTATGGCAAGAAACATGAACAAGCATGGAGGTGTGATGGTGAGAAGGTACTTTGCTGGTAGGCATGGGCAAGTGTGAAATTCTGACTGTATGATAATCTTAAGCAAAAATATCATGGTTTCATGGTATTCTGTCACAACAGTGATGAAAAATGTTGTGTACTTTGGTAACCTGATTTTAAATGTAAAAGCACCTGCCCTACTGCTACTACTGGTAAGAATAATAAATAATGATTCCAGTGTCGAGGCAGACATACACATGAAAGAGAGAGCGTGTGTTGATTTGTCTGTTGATTTTGCATGCGCGCGCACACACACACACACACACACACACACACACACACACACACACACACACACACAAAATCTCTCTCTCACAAAATATGTTGAATAGGTGAACACAATGGATGAAGACCTAAAGGTTTACACAATTAATTAAATTAAAATTCTATTGTAAAAGTACAAATTTTTGCAGAAAGTTAGTACTTCTTTGCTCTTCTCCGCTAAGTAAACTAAAGTTGATGGGAAACTAGTGGAGGTTACCTCGTCGGTTAGCCATGTTATGTTAATAGCAAGTGTACAGTATTTATTTCACCAGTGCTAGACATGCTAACTCTTGTAGTTGGTTGTAAATGTTCATTTCAAAAAAACGCCTAAACCTTAAATTTGGTGAAGGGTGATGGGTGGTGTCAATCTGCTGGTGCCACTGACAGTGACTTAGTAAAAATTAATGCATGAAATGAGCCTAAATGCAAGGGTTTTTCATGTTTTCCACATGACTTTCTGTCATTTGAGATTTGTTTTGTGATCCTTCAACTATGTCTCTCTACTATCTCTTCTACAATGCTTTATTGTGGAAGAACAGAAAATTGGCCCCACCAACTGGTTTATAAAGCACTCAAATCCTTACATTCATGTTACAGTAGTGGGAGGATACACACATTCATGTAAACACATTACACTAATGTGTAATGTATTAATGTACTTTTTGAATGTGTACAACATCTGGACAAATATCAGGCTGACTAAATATTAGCTTGTGAGCACAATGTTAGTTTTGCAACAGACTCAAAAATGTGTATGGGTTATCACCAAAACTGTACACCTCTAAGAAGCATTTCACTAATACCATGGGATTTAATATAGTACTCACTATATTAGATAATGCTAACATACATACATTATAGGCTAGAATGTTTTGTTTTAATTCACTTTTTTTAGGTATTTACCTTTGACTAGATCAGTGGTCACATACCCCTTTTCCACCAAATTACTGGTTTGGAGCTAGTGCTTAGTTTCGCACCAGTTCTTTGAGTTTCTGACTCGGGGCTAAACTATCATGAGCAACGATTTCAACAAAGGTTTTGTCGTAAAGATGAAAATCGATGTATTTTTTACTCGATTTGTTTAACAGAAGCTTGACTGAAAAAGCATACTTATTGCTAATTAGTGAAGGCAGAGGTGTAGTGTAACTAGCAAAGAGTTCTTGTTGATTGAAAAGAGGTAAAACAAAAGTTCATCATCTCGCTGTGTTGATGTGAGAAAAAGGTATAAATAAATGCCAAACTGTTGTGTTTCCTGACATGCAGTCTACATGGCCAAGTTCAGTGTAGTAAGTGAGAACAAACCATACCCTTCCCTGGTTGAACGATGGACTGTTTTGCTCTCCTGGCCCCCAGGGACTGGAACCACTCCTCTCATCCATACCTGGAAGACAAAGAACTGGATTAGGCCTATAAACCACTAAAAGACAGACAAGCAGGGATTTATGCTTTGGAAAACTAAGTCTAACTTCAGAGAATGATGACCTGCTTAGACACTGATTTTCCAGGCTGCTTAAAGTAACCTCCACTGAAGAGCTTCACTTCACAGCTCACACAGAGACAGAATAGTGACAGCGCTGTCACATAGTGTGGATGTGAGCTGTAGGAAGTTTGAATAATTAACACCCAGTATGAGGCTCCCAGAATCATCCTCGGCATTCTTCATTCTCCCACTGTACTCCTTTAGATTTTCCATGGCAACAGTCATTTATCGCCCATCTTTTCTGTCACATTTGGAAAACACCTTCGTCTTAACACAGAGTCGAGGTCTCTATCTTACATATCTGACACAAATTATCCCTGGCCAGGGCTCTCTAGCTTCCAGAGAGGTTAATGTGTTTGAAAGGAATGATTTTAAAAATTGGTGAAGCAGAAATTCCTGCCCATCCCCTTTCTCCCAGTCTCCTCTCACACTGCAATACAGCATCTCTAGGGGAAAGCTGAAGCTTAATTGCGTACTGATTTGCATAATTGTGCATATTAATGAAGCTTGGCTCTATGAATATTCATATTTTTGTTTTGTTGTCTAATTAAAAAGCAGAGAGGGGGGAAGGGATGGGGGGTAGAGGCGGGTTAGAATCATGACAGGATCAGCAGCAGAACAGAGTGATGGGTCCACAGCGCTGAGAGCTGCTAGATTGTCGTGACAACTGTGATCTATACACACAGCACCAGCAAAATAAGAGATGAAGGAGACAATTACTTGTCCCCTGTCTATGGCTGACTGTCACTCTCCACATCAATCAAAGATGATAAAGAAAACGCATGAACTATTGTTCATTCAACTGTTTTTACTGTCATTAAGTATCGTAACTTCAGACAAGAAAAATAACCAGTTAATTGATTTAGCCAGTATTTTTTTCTAAATGTATATGACCCAGTTGTAAAATGTATGTAAAACAGACAAGTAGGCCTTCTATTTTTGGGACTATTACAAAAAAGTGATTTTACTGGCCTCACACCTGCATTATTACTATGTATTTAGAACCACATAGCATATCAGAATAGTGTAGCCAATTACTGATCTCAAATGTGAACTGTCACCACTGATTCCACAAATGGCAGGGTTTATGTAGCACTTACTGGCTTACTTGCTTCACAACCCTCTTGTATAAGAATGCGTTTCTCCACGCAGGTGATGTAGGTTAACAGGTGTTATACCTGTACATGAAATGGGGAAACATGGTGTGGATGAAATAATGGGAAGATTAATGTAAATCCACACTTGAATTAACAATATTATGGCATAAATATATAACATACAAGACGAAAAAAGACAAGATAAGACGAACTTAAATTAATGTTAATTAACAGGTTTTTTCGAAGTAACTGATCTGATAAGTAGGAATTTCATTAAGGATGAAACAATCCAACTTTTAAGTTATGATACCAATACAGATCCAGTCTAGTTGTTGAATTAATAACTATGCCTCACCTTGTGGACAACAATGAAGGCATCAGCCTTAAAACATAGCTTTCCTGATTTTGTTAAACATAATGTAACAGATTAACACAGATAAGAGTACGGAAAGTCTTATCAAATCTGAAGATTGTTTCCTCTTCCTCATTATATCCAGGAGGATTTTGCTGATTCTGACTAATGCAGTTTTTGTTGTTTTGTTTTCTTCTGAAGCTTATTCAGTTAGGTGATGTGTTGTTTTCTCTGTCACTGCGCTGCTCCATCTTATTATCACTTGTTCTACTTTTTGTCTCCTTGAGCTTTGTGCAGTTCATAAGTCGGTGTTGGAGTAATTGACAAGATACAACAGATCACAAAGCCCAACATCATGTTTATATGAAAGTTCTACAGGTTTGAAATTAAATCACATTTACACAAATTCTTTAATTTTTACTGCTTAACATCACTGTCGCTACAAACTATGTGAAAACAGTCAGCAGTGAAGTACTCAACCAGGACTGGAAAGAAAAAAATGAAGAAAAGGGTGAGTAACATCCGACAAATTCTCTGGTGAACCCCAATGCACTTCTCCTCCCAGCATGCAACGCCCCTTTAAGCATGGCTAGTCTATAATTACACAGGAAGAAAGGCTGGAAACAGAGAGCCAGACTGAGTCATTGGCTTCATGAGCAAATCTCCAGCACATACATTGACCAAACTTGCAGACATGTCTTTTGTCATTTTTACAGGAACACTGCCCCAGGCACCTATAACTAAGTGTGCCGTTTTGTCTACATACTTTCTTCCTTCCCTTGACAAAGTGACTCACACAGACACAAAGCATGATGTCAGCTCAAATCTCAAGAGAGGGAACACTGTTAATGAAATCCTGAACAATGTACAATAACACAGACCTGGCTGTTTTAACCTGTGAGTCACCATAGACTTCTCAAATACAAAACTGTGTGCCCTAACCCACTTATACAGCAGACTGCACGTCTTTGTTCTGAAACTGGAAAATTATATACATTTTAACAGCAATATGTGCCCGGACTTACAAATTCAAACTTCAAAAGTACTTTAACATACTTCAGTTTATGAGATTCACTGACACATCTGTGTTTGAAAACTGGAACATTTCATGCAAATTTTAAAATCCTCCCCTTCTGCATTTCAGCCCATACCAAGTTTAAAAATACATTTTAGGATTCTCGGTTTCCAGTGACCAAAAAATAAAAGTACACTGAAAATTACTTTAACTGACTAGCAAAAGGGTTTGAACAAGCATAAAGACCACAGCAGAGTATCATCACTAAAAGCTCTACCAGTGAGGTTCCTCATAGCCACACATCTTAAACCTCCACATACCCCAAACCTTAACCATTCTGGGAAAGGAAGCCATCTTAACTGACTATAAGGAAAATACGTGGCAGCTGCTCCACAAAAAGCAGGAACACAGTTTGACCAAGCCAGTGCTTCAAACCAATCATGTTAGAGCACAGCTTTAAGCAACCAGAAAAACATACACAAATTTACATGACATTTACAATTAGCATCACTGCCTGATAGAACCTGGCAATATTACTGTAATAAAGACATCAGAAACTCATTTCATCCAGCTGAAAAGCTCAATTTTATGTGTGAATACATATTAATGATTAAATGACTAAAATGTATGAGATAAAACTGTACAGGTCCCATATTCCAAATGAAAAAAAACAAAACAGAGCAGCCTTTGTTTCTAGTCTTTATGCTAAGCTAACCTAACTACCTCTGTTCTTTTAAAGCAACACTCCACCCAAAATATTGAGACCAATACAACAAATAATGCTGCTTTTTCAGACATCGTAAAGAAACTTCTAATACCACTCCTCCATCATAATCTACGCTTCCTGTAACCATGTAGGCTCAGGCTGAGCACACTGAGAGTGTGGACAGAAGTGTGGGAAAGTGAATCTTCATGCAGAAGAGACTGAAGAGTTACTGAAGTCTTACTGGTGTCTTGAAATGTTCTTCCCTGCACTAAAACTAACAACTAAATAGGTTGAGTGGGTGAGACTCATATTTTAAGGGGACTTTAATTTTAAGGCTGGAAACTATGCCAAAAGCAGCCGTTGGACTGCTAACATCTATGCGTCTCTTTTGTATGCACACACCTAGCCTTGACAAAAGCATATGTAAGTGGCCATCAAAAGAATGGAAGAAATAGAGCCCCTATACTCCACCCTGCTGCTGCTTGCCTTACCTTTTATCTTTGCTTCAATATCCTGTTTCACTTCTATTGCCAGCCAAAAGACCTACTGCACTTCTACTAGATACAAGGGCGGCAGAGAGGGGTTTGTGGTGGGGAAGGCAATTGGTTACCACAGGAATACAGATTACAGAAGATACAGAAAGTAGTAAACATTGCTAAAAGCTAATATTTGTGTATTACTACAATTGAAATGGATCCAGAAACCACAAAATAAAGGAAAGAATCTGATTTTGTTTATAGCAAGCACCACACATTTTAAAACAGACTTTTAGAGATTGGCTGGTGAAACTGCTGATTAGGATGGTTAATAGTTTGTCGTGAAAATTAGCTGTCTTAAGAGGAAACTAGGGTGCAAGATTACAGGACAAGTGAGCACACTTTTCACAAAGTAAGCGGAGGAGATTAATTGGGCTGTTCCCATCACCCCCACCCGCTGTCTTTGTCCTTAAGTGATTGAATGGCAACAGCTGAGAAGGTGAGGGAAGAGACACCTGCAAGGCGAGTAAGTGTAGAGGAGCTAAGACTTGATCTACATAACATAAAATACGCTTGCCTGAGCTTCTTTCCATTAACTGTGAAACACAATTCAATAGACGAAAGACTAATTCAGAAGAATTTCCTTTTCCATTACAATTCAAAACACAACTAGTGAACAAAAGAGGGGTAGCGCCTGGAAGAAGCCCATCACTGGTGTGATTTATGGTCAGGAAATGTACTATGGAGCATTACAAACCAATAAGGCAACTAGATTAGGTCTGAGAAAATAGGATACATTTTCTTTTCTTTATAAATCAAATTTTGGGAATTAGATCTATAACAATAAAGAATTTATTCTATTCAAAGGTAAAAAAATAATAAATAATAAAAAGTTAGAAACACACACACACACACAAGAAAGAGAGAAAATCTGAAAATAAAAAAACAGTAGCAAAAGACATAAATTGTTAAATGACAGGCATTTGAGCCATATGGCTAACAGGCACAGAACACATTTTTTCTTTCTTCTTACCTGAACCTCCAAACTGACTGCTGGAGAGAGTAGTTGGCCGATTCTTGCCATTTGAAACTGGAGGCTCAAACATCTGAAATGAGAGGAACGAAACTGTGAACAAACCAGTGTAAGCCCATTTAAGTCTTTGCTGAGTCATATGCTCTTCACTTGTGCAAAGGCTGATTGTGAGGTATTTCAAACTATCCAGTATCATATCCCATGTAGCTACAAGGGGCATGAAGCAATCTACAACAACAATCTCATGACAAGATGGCTGATGTTCGCAGAGCCATACTAGAAACGCTGAGCGACTGACCCACTTGTAGATGCCGTCATATGCATTCACATTTCAACCTACTTGACAACAAGACTTCCTGTAAAACGTAAAAGTAATTTCTCGTTCTAAAAGCACAGAACTAACTGTGTAGGATATAAACTCAACAAATTCAAGCAATCTTCAGAAAGATCTTACCGCGCTAAAATCCAGCAAGTCGCTGAGCTCCTTGTCTGTTTCCACTGCAGCCATTCTCTGCTGCTGATCACTTGGCCCTTTCAGTCTCAGCAAGCAACTACAATAAGAGGTAAGGAGAACATGAGTATATTTTGCCCATTTGTAAAATGGTTAACTAGCCTGACCCAGCAAGGGTGTACAGCTAGATGTTCCCAGAATCACGTATTAGTATGTATTTAATTCCTTAATCCCAATAAAATCTGGGATATGACAACTACTGCAATCTGCAATATTGAATTAAAGTAAATGATGATGAAACTATCTAAGAAGGTAAAGATGGATTTACTGCATAATCCACTTTGCTGGAGTAACAATCAAGGAAATGGTATAACTTCACTGAACTTATTTATAAAGTTTTTCTTTTAATATTACAAATCAGGTCTTATTTTGATCATGTTATTCTCCTCTTGGTTATGACAACATTTTAATCACCAGCAAGTGCTGAGCTATACAACAGCACCGTCAGACAGCTTTGAAACAAAATATATATGTCGCATCCACATGAGGTTTACACAAGTCCAGTTCAACATGCTATCTTTAGTGAAGTGTTGTCATAACCAACATAGATAATGACCAACATTGTCAAAGCAGTACAGACTACCACCTAATGTTATGATAAACTGAAAATATGTACTTACAATGTCAATCTAATATTGGTATTTCACTGCTCTACACACTAGACGATTATTCAAGCAGATGATGATTCAGATTGTGTAATATGACTCAGAGAAGAGTCAACTAAACACCACTACACTGCACATAACCTATAACACCGGTCAGTCAGCTTTTCACGGAGCATTATGTAGGCCATCTATCTAACAACAACACAATTAAATATGAATTACTAGTGTCTATATCACAAGGTGGAACTCCTATTCAAGTAGATAATCAGATTATTGAACAAGTAAGGAGTTTCCCTGGTAGCCCACATCTAACACGTGTGACCAAGGTTCAGCCACAGGCCACACTACACTCATTAGTCAGCGCCTGGGCTTCGACTGCTTCCTCTACCTCAAAAACCAACCCGCCTTAACAGATCTTTTGAAAAACTTACAAAATAATAATACTGCAAGCTGCACTCTCAAAGAGAAATGTACTGTAATATCAGCCTGTATCAAAGCAAGAGTGTTTTTTCATCCCATACATTTACTAATGTTGGTGCAAGGTATTCAATTTACTCTGCATACTGACATTACTGTCATCACTTCCAAAGAATCATCTATTATGGCAAAAAAAGGGGAAGCCAAAAAAATTTACATCTGTGTTGTAATAACAAACACTGTATGCACAGATCTGTCACCATTACTTACAATAACTCATTAAAAGGATATTTAATCAATGACACACAAACTAAAACCACAAAGACTCGATCAACAATTTTGACAGTCAATCAACAAAAGCTGACCACTATGAGCTACTATTTGCATAACCTATTGGATTGTGACATTCATTTTCTGTTGTAGTACCCATTGTTTTTCCACACAATTCAATGAATAAAGAAACAAAAGGCCAGAATGACAAAGACTACAATAAGCATAACAGTTGGGTGTTAGATGTAGGTTCATGATTATTATGAGAGGTCATGAGAAGTACATTAGTGAGATATCACCAAGATATCAGTGCTACCACTTGAATAACTATCATTTTCAGGGCATGACTGAAGATTAGTTTATACTCTAAAATACACCACAAACACTTAGGCTGTTTCAGTTATTTGAGATCATCATGACAGCTACAAAAACACCAGTCATCACCTTACAATGTTTTAGACAATCAAATACTGGCAATGTCATTATTCGATTTACAATCAAATCAAACCATGAAAAAGACAACACCAAAAATCAACAATCCGTCTGAATTGGATACTCACACAGCAGATTGACAGCAGTTCTGATGGCATGAAACGGTGCAACCATTAGATCTTATCATAAGTCTTATGCCAAAATCATGCAAATAGTAGCTGGAGTAATGGATAATAATAACACAATCGAAGAGTAATGACTATTGATAAATGTGCTATTATCTAAGAGAAATTCTAAATATTTGACACTATGTGATTTAGTAATTTCTGTCCCCCAGTGAGCCGAGGTCAAAATGGGGGATAAGTGGTTAGCCCCTCCTAACAAATGGAAGTTACATACGCTTGTCTTGAGCACCCCCACCTTCGGCCTGCCCATTTGGAGAAAAGCTTAAAGGCAGAAATAGCTATACAACATCTCATACCTGTCTCCCAGTAGGAGACAATCTGCAGCCAACAGTGTGTGTTTTCAAGTCCCATCGGTAGGTTAAAATACTGCGGGACGTTTAAAAGGACCAAAAAACCTGTTGCCTTCACGTCGAGCAGGAGAATGAGACACTGATGAACACAAAGACTCGGGCTACCAAAGTTTGAACTAAGTCGTCAAAACACCACATAATAAAAGGAAATTACAGATTTCCTTTAGAGAGCTGGATCAAACTGTATTTTTAATCCGGGATGATTTAGAAAATCCGCCTTTATCTGCGTTCTCGTTACTTTTTGCAATGGTGTTTTTTGTTGGTGAGGCAGAAGTGGAGGGAGGTAAAAATAATACCCCTAAGTTATACTTTCAGTTGGGATATTATTATCATTGCATAATTTGGGTGTTTACACTCTCCGCTGTGGTCTAATCGCTATTAGTGAAGCCACAGTGTCGATAACGGGTGGAAATTATCGCCGTCTGATCCACAACCATGGCTGTTATAAAACTAAACTGTCCGTGGGAACCGCTAACGTTCAGGCTTTTGTCTGTAGAAAAGCTGCACAGTAGAACCGCACAGCTAAATCCCGAGGGGGTCTAACTCTCTCTGGCAAAATGCTAATGTGCTGTAAGGTGTATAGCCCAGTCAAATGAACAAGTAAGTATTTTCCCACCACACACAAGCTACTAGCACTCAGGAATAACAGTGCAAGCTCGCTCAGGCCGAGGGGACGAAAATCCAAGACCCCGCTTTTCCCGGCTGAGGCACTCCAACTTGAACGATGCGCTTAAAACTTGATTATTACTCTAGTAACAACGTTACAGACAACTTCAGTTTGACATGCATATGCTTGTTATGAATATGTATTTATCTACACGTTTACCTGGATTCAATAATGTGGCATCCAACAGGGAGAAATGAACGTCTGGAGTAGAGAGAAAAACAAAGTTAGGGATAGGATCCTTCCCCCGTGGTCCGGACTGTGGGCTTGATGAAGATGAGGAAAGACAATATGAACCACTCCTCCGCCGAGTCGTCACGTTGTTGTTGTCGTCACGAAGCTGAAAACACCTCTCTAAAACGAACCATAACTCTCGTGTTGCGCCGTTTTCTCAATGTTAGAGAAATTAAAACCATTTCATTTTCCAAGTAGACATTTTAACAGCCTCCACATTGTCGGCTCCAACGGAGTATCACTCCGCAGCACAGCCCACGGGAGGACATGGACGTTGAAACATCAGCGGTGTCCAATTTCAGCTAAAACGAAGTAACCTAACGAAGCAGGTTTCGACAGTCTTTGTATTGATGCGCCGACTATGTTAAATATTTCAAAATGTCACTGTTTTGCGGCTGCGAACAAACACGAAATAATCGGAGCACCAATATGCGGGGGTCTATGTAAAACGGCGGATGAAGACAGCGGAAAGCACAACCGAGCCGAGCGGCAGAAGATGGAATGATAATATCGGATGGAGGACCAATGGGATACGACGAAGATTTGATTGACAAGTGGAACGTCCAAATATGTTTCAACATTAACCTTTGGGGCCGTCTCATTTTGCCTATGGGTTCGCCTGTTTTAATTTTGTTCTCGACCTGTACCTTAGCTGCAAAATGTCCATATGCTTGTGCTGAAGAAAGATGGCAGTTTATCATGCTTAGTTATGAAAAACATGGGTAAGGTTGTTAAAAAGTTTCAAACGAGAATAATTGTTTCTTGCTGCTGGAGTCCATGATCTAAGACACCAGATTAAAGAGTGACCTTGCCATGAGGAAATCTCTCATCACAACGGTCCTTATCCCACGTAAAATAATATAAAGAAAAAAATGCAGTGTTTTATCTATGACGTGTAAGTTAATATTCCCTGTATTTATTTTTTTAGGTTTTTGGACTAATTACTCTTAACCTACATTCATCTTATGCACAATTCTATACAGCTTGTACATTCATACTTAAATGCACCCTGCCATTTGCTACTTGACAAATACATCTGTTCATGAAATATTAAACACCATAACATTTTCAGGAATCATTTTTCCCCACAGTGGTTTTAGTCTTATGTTGCATCTGTAGGATAAAACTGTGATTATAATTACAGTGCCACACACGATGTGTGTAATAGCATTTGCAGTCTCGGCAGTTATTAAGTATCATGTATTTGCAGTTCCCTTTTTGTCCAGTAGTTTTTCTTTAGTCCCGCTATTGATGCATTCGTAAAAAATATTCAATATAATCATATTGTGAATGTTTTTGCATATCATTATGTGTTCACAATTTGTAATTGTAACTAGTGTTTGGCAAGAGAGAAAATAATCTGCTACATGTCTTGACATGTTGAGTGCAAAAGTGGAAGAAAAAAAAACACCACAGTGGAGCTACTTCCTTTACTTGAACTGGAATCAAAAGAGTTTACAACATGACCCAGCATCTAGCTCGCAGAAATGCCTTAGGTTTTGTTTTTCATGAGTTGTACATTCGTGGTTATGTAAACAAGACTGCAGTTAATGTCAGCGTTTGTTTTCAGACTTCGTAGAGAAAACCTCAACTGGTTTGAGGGGAAATAACCTAAATAACATCTGTGCTGGCCTTTACGAGAAAACTCAGCCATCCACTTTGTGGTTCACAAACATGCTCACACACATGCTCAGCATTCATTGCACACATGCAGCCCACACCTGTATGCCATTAACAGTAGGACTAAAAACTAGTTATCATGCTATCCTTCTAGATGTAAAAACATCTAAAAACAAGTACTGCAGAATATTCAGAAACACAGTGCATGCTTTAAATTTTTACAAAACAAAACTTTTTACAGACAGATGCATTTAAATGTGTAATAATGTAAAGGTCCAACTCAGCTCTACGTATTTTTGCAAAAACTGAGCATTCAGTGTCGGTGTGAACACATCAGCCTCATTATGACAAAACTGGTCTCATGTCACAGATTCACTCGTGAAGCTCCTGTAGTACACCTGGGGAAAGATGGTGCATGTATGTCATGGAAGTGATCATATCACTTCTCCACACAAAACATCAAACAATGTTCGGTTTGTTGCCTTTTAAAAAGTAGGACAAACGGCAAGGAGGCAAAACACAGTCGAGGTTTTACGGTACGGTGCAAGACACACAAAAAGCTATATTTAGAGTGGAACTCCATTTTCTTAACCCCAAAGTGTGTACCCTCTCCTCCACCCACGCTTTCCTGGGCTCTCTCCTTCTAGACAAGAACTATAGCTTTGTAAATGGGTTACCCCCATGCAGCCACCCACGCACCAGGTACAGTATAAAAACCTGGGGCATCCTGTTTTGACTTCTGGTTTCCTGTTTCCTGTGAAAAATACAGCCCCCCTCATCTCTCATGCACACTCATACACAAAGAAATACACTCATGTACTCTACTGTTTGTCACACCAAACAGAGCAGAGCTGGAGTGTTCATACATACAAGCCCTGTGGCTGGTGAAAGAGGTATTAAATGGCACAGTGATGTGTTTTTAGATACTTCCCAACACGACCCAATTCAGTATTTTAGTGTTTTTGTGAGTGTATCACATGGGTATTTTATTCAATGTTTAGCAGCAGAAGCTGCAGCACTGTGATGAAGTCATTATGCTATAAGGTGACACGAGCAGCTGTTTTGCCCCTCTCTTCACACCATTTAATCTGTTTTTATTTCATGTATACATCCTCTCATTTCACCTGCCAGGGAGGAAGACGTAGAAGTATCAAGGGACCACTGAAACAGCAATAACAGCAGTGTGTGCTCGTGTGTGAACTGAAGACCCCCATTTGCCAAAAATAACAAAATAACACTGTTTGCGACACACAACATGCTGCCGCCGCACCCCCCCTGCCAAGATACCTGAGCATCTCTCTCAACGGGGGTCAGCCACAACACTCTTAATGAGCAGGAGTCCATCTACCTTCCTGTGGTGGTTCCACTCCACTGTACGGAGCACTCACTGACAGTGTGCATGGTTAATTCACTTGCCTTAAACTCATATCCCCATTATCTATAAGTGTTGTGGTTTTTGTTGGTGCTAAACACTAGCTTAAGACATTTATGTTGTTATGTTTATATTTGATGTGAGTCTATATTCAGTATTTTTGTGGAAATGAGAAGCACCGGATCTTTTCAGTCAGGCCTTTACATCCTATAGACCCTTTGCTCACTTGTCTTGTGTTTCAACAAGAAAAGGCACAATAACATCCTGTTATTTTTCTCATTTTTAGCTCATCATCCCCTCCCCCTTTCTTGCAGATTGGAATTCATTAGCAATGAAAGAGCCACTGACAAACGCCCAATTTTAATTACCCTCTCATTTGCATATTTGCATATTAATTACTGCAGACTTTGCTGTTTTTCTGCTGCAGTAGTCCCCCCTCCCGTCAGACTCAGCCACATCAAATAGTGCCACACTGTGTATTTCTCAGAGCTCAGGGCCCCACGCTGTCAGCCTGAAGTTGACAGACATTCAAGGGGAGACATTTCATTATCACTCCAGACCTTGGCTAAACAGATGAATCATTGTTCTACAAATAGAGGACCCATGTATTTCAGCAGTGCTTTAGTTTACTACCATTAATGTGATTTCCACACTATTGTACACACTGTACATCACTCACAACAGGCATATTTTCATATCTTAGTTTTGCGGTCTGTACTCTGTAAATGTACAATAAGCCCTGTGTGTTAAAACCTTATATGGCGCCCCCTTCTGGAGAAATCAGTGTAAGACTGAGAGGCCATATTATGTTCACAAGTTACAATGCATACAATTTATTGACAATTATGACTTTTTTTCACTGACTGACTTTGACAAACTTTTTTCTGAAGGACACAGTACAGAAACAGATTAAAGTAAAATCCTGGACAACACAAGATGGATCTCAAAGCAAATCCAAGTCCTGTTGTTATACATCATGTAACACACGAAGAAAATATGATTGATTGCAGCTGAAACTGTTCAGCGTGCCACAATACAGCTTGCTCAAGATAAAAGCAGTCCTGCTGTAGTGGGTAACGTTCAGGGCTGAATCTCTAAAGTGTTGAAAGGCAGTCTCTGCCCCAGTGTAGCCGGTCTGAAGCTACAGGCAGGAACAGGCTACTGTCGCAACAAACAGGTGAGGAGAGGGTGCATTAAGGTTGCAACTTCTTTTTATTTTTGGCTCTTACGTGAGGGTCATGCTAAAATGTTTTTAAACATTGTGATCACCTCAAGACATCTCAAAATGTATAGAAATTAGTCAACAATGGATAAAGCCCAGTCACTTCTTGCCAAAACAGACACACAAAACCCAAGATATTCAGTAAAATAAACATATTCTTATATTTTTTCAATGTGTTCTCACATCAGATATAAAACAAATTCATATATGTATCTGTCTGTAAACATGTACAGATGCATAGCTGATTGTAATAACTAGGAGTGAAACACTCATGCTGCAGGCCTCAGAACACTGAGTTCGGAAAAACAGTAATGAAAAAGAAACTATTTCAAAATTAAGCACGACTATTACACATACAACTATCTTTTGTTTTGACCCGTCTGGTCACAGCATGAACAGTCTGTATAACTGCAGAGAGTGGGTGTAGATGTACAAAAGCCTATAGAACGGCTAAACGAACAGAAAACACTCCAGCAGTGCTGAACATTAGGCGTGACTGTTATAACCACAACAAATTTTAATGCACAGCTAGAATTTACAAAGGAATTTCAATATATGAGCTATAGGTTTGCTGGATTTCAATAAGTTTGGGTGAAAGAACTTTGTTGATTTAGATTTTTGACACACTTTATTGATCCCCATAAGAAACTTAATACAAATTATACTGTTCTCCAATCTTGTTTTGTGATTGATTTAAGACATTTTCATGGAAAACAGAATCCTAGCATGTAAACTGGAGCCTTAGGGAGGACAGGGGAAACAAAATGTGTTTGGATGAGTATATGGTTTAGGTGTGTTTAGTCTGCAGTGCGTGTGGGAGTGCTTGGCTGATTCAGTCCCATGGTTTTACAAAGCCAGCCAGCAAAATCTACTTCCTCTGCCTCAGACCGCTTGATAAATGTGTGGTTCTGCAACAAAACATTATCACATATAAATAACACACCAGACAATAAAAATGGTATAACTAAAATAACAGTATTTTTACATGTGTTATCAGTGTAAACAGGTCAAAAGAGACAAGTGAAAAGTGCAAGTTCCAATTTAAAATCGTGTTCTGGTCTGAGGACACTTACCATCAACATTTTCAAGTCCGCCCTGTCTGCTGGATTCTTGATGAGGCTAAAAAAATAACAGGAGAGAGAGAGCTTTTATCCATCAAGCCAGTCATGAACTACTGGATCACGTGTTTATGATGATTTGTGACAGTTAGCACATGTTTTGTGTGTTTAGTGTATACAAGAATGTTTTAGGCTAAAATGTTTTCTCACCATTTTGTCACAAAGTCCTGGAAATCAGGGGTGAATACGCCATGTGGTAGTTTAGGAGGTGGCTGAAATCCAGAAGAAAGTTTAGTGAACATCTGGTCATATCACAAACAACATAGGGTGACACCTTCCTGATTTAGCAGTGAGTAGACATTAAATGGAAGCAGAAGGCAAAGTCTCTGGATAACTTCTTACCTCATTTACTATGTAGTCCAGGAGTTCAAAGATGGCCATTGCAGGACCATGACCTGGAAAAGGAGCCTAGATAAAGTGAGTGAGTGAACATTTCAAACAACATGTAGTATGTTGTTTGATACATTCTGGATGTAAGTAAAAACACTGTTTTTTTTCCACCTAAACTGCACAGTAAAATAAATACTAAATAATACTGCTTAATGGCATGTGTGTTTGTGTTGCTCACCACTGACAGGTCTACCCGGTGGTCTGGGTCTGGGTGAAGTGCTGTATGTCTTTCCCTCACTACCTTCCAAAATGGGGCGTCCAAATATGGCCTCCAGCTCTTTAGCATCTGGAGGAGGGATGGGGTAGCGTCCAATTGACAGCTCCACCAGGGACAACCCCATACTCCACACATCTGAATGTACAGAGTAGTGGGTTCCCTGTAGTCTCTCAGGCTACATAACAAACATAATTAGCCCACATTAAAGTTAACAATTAGCATTAAATGAACAAATATAAATAACTTTTAAAGCATTGAATATCTAAAATAATAATAATTGAAATGCATTAATCCCCCTTATCTTTTCATGGAATAATTCAGAAAGACCGTACCGACATGTAGGATCTTGTTCCAACAAAGGAATTGGCCATGGAGTCTATGAGCTGCCCGCTCACACCAAAGTCACACAACTTGATCTCTCCTCGCGAGTTAACCAGTATGTTCGAAGGCTTCACATCTGAAGGTCAAAAGTATACGTTATGAAAACCTCACCTGTCTGGACATCTATAATAACATAAGATCAAAAAGGACTATCTTCATCACAACAACCCCCTTAGTCCCAGAAAAGTAAATAATTAATTTGCCTTTACCTTCTATGAAAAGATGAATACACTGGTTTTAATAAAGGGTTCAAATTTGTATTGTGCATTATGGCCTTTAGATGAAAAATGCAAGACTCAATAACCAACTGAATAAGACAATAGTACCTCTATGCATGATTTGGTGTTTTTCTCTCAGGTAGGCAAGGCCTCTCAAAACCTTTTCAAAAAGTGAAGAAATTACAAGTCATTATCTCCAGGCCCATAATATGTGTCTCTGTGTGTGCATATAATGTCCATGGTCATTTTGAGATCAATATAGTACATAAGAGTCATAAAACTACTAAATATCTATTTTAAGTGAATTTGCTTTATCTAAACAGAACAATTTAGATTAACCATAGTTACTAGGGTTGCAGCAGTATCCCAGTTCTAGGTAAACCATGGTATGTTCATGGTTTTAATAGCGGTACATTTGCTTATTACTAAATGCAACCGAAAAAAGAGTGCAACGGAGAATCTAACCTGCACATGCCTGTCAGACTCAGCATTGGGTGAAACATGCACAAATCAGCAGCGGAGGAAACGGCAGAGAAGCGAAGCTGATATCACCACTCTCCAAAAAAAAAAAAAATAGAAATAAAAATCAGCTGTGTGGGGTTACTTATGATATCCCAAAAACAAATGTGAGGTTATCTTTGAGGACAGATATGTAGTTTGCCCAAATGTGAATGCAAGGTGGTTGCAAAAGAAGGAAACACATCAAATATCTCTGCCCAAAGCAAGTGTCCCATTTATAACTTTAATCAACAACAGATAAACATAAAAATTTAACATTGATCATAAAATGTGCTACTAAAATAATTTTGCACATTCTGGCTGAAATAAGTGACTACAAATACAGTGGCCTTATAGTAAATTGGCAGCTGTTTTAATAATAATTTAGAAAATATGAATACATTTCTCACAGTGTTTACAAATTAAATGATCAGTTAATGAACAGAATAAGCAGCAGATTAATAATTATTAGTTGCAGTTGGATAGATAATTGTTAAAAGAGATGCAAATCAGTAACTACATCAGTAAAATTCTGCTTTTACACGAATGCATTATAAATAATAATCTAATTATATAAAAATTTATATTACAACAATTTAACATTTTCAATGCACGACTTTTATTAGTACTACGTAAGGATTACGCCGACCACTGGTGCTAAACTCCTGTTTTCATTCATTTAAGGGTCCTTGTAACTCACACTGTAATACAGTAAAATCACGTATTTTTGAAAATGACATCATAACAATGTCAATTCATTGGAAGACACATTATTTACTTACAGCGATGCTGACTTTACCCAGTATCTCTTCAGGAATCCTCTTTGCTTCTTTCAGCACCTGGTCCAGAGATCCACCATCCTGAACAACAGACAGGGACAATAAAGAATGCAACAGGTCCTGATACAAAGAAAACCCCTGTAGACTGAAAACAGGCAAAAAAGGACAGCTACCTGAAAGTTTAAATACAAAGATATTGAAAGTTTAAATACAAAACTAAATCAGCTAATAAAATTAATTTCCCTGTAGTGATGAATAGATAAATACAATATCTTTCATAACATCTTTTGCAGCTACCCACACACATCGCCTCCAGAAATCTCACCATGTGTTCCATGCAGATGCTAATCTCTCCATCGCTGTAAAAAGCTCCATAGAAGCCCACAATGTAGGGAGAGTTACACTCATGCAGCACCTGAAGCTCTCGGATGATCTGGTTTCTGACTGCAGGTTTAATTTCCAGATGAATGAGCTGAATGGGAAAAAGAAATTATGTAGAAAATATATTGTTGAGAATTATTTCTCAACAGTTGCATTACATTCATATCATTAATACAATAGTCTATGTGTAGATGACCTTTCTGGCCATGATTATTCCTGATGGTTTGTGACACTCCTTACTGACGACTCCTCCGCTGCCTGCACCCAGTTCACAGATGCGATGGAAGTCATCATCTTTCAACTCGCCCACCTTGGCCTTCTGGGTAAGGAAAGCCTCTAACCGTTTCTTCTGCTGTTCATCCAGGTCCAATTCTTCCAATATTTTCTTAAGTGCTTCTAAATTGGCTCTGAGAAAAGTGACAGAGTACAAACGAAGCATGTTTCAGGTTGCACAAACACTATTTTAGGGTGCTATTGCCTACAATACGAACATATTCGTTGTGTAAGGATTCTGACTTACTCAGATGCAACATCTGTGTTGGTGGAGGTGGATAATCCATCACCAGTAGGAGCAATGTTTAGGGGAACTGGTCTCTTTTTAGGAGCCATGCTCATTTATGGAGAAACTATATGCTCCAGGCTACTTAGTCTACTCTACTACACTGTCTCCACAGTAAGGTGTTATATTCCCTACACCAATTGTCTGGGGCTTAAATAAAATAAAGTCTCATCTTATTAGTTAATTAGTTATTATCTGGACTAAATGGTCATTTATAAATATCACCTAACTTTAGCATCGGATTCACTTCACATGGGCTTGGGCTCCTGATTATATAATCTTTTGCCTGACTCGCAACACAATGTATAAAACTGCAAATTATTTTTTAAAAAGTGGTGTTATAATGCTAATTTTAGCTAGCTCACTAACGTCAAGTTAACGAGCTATATTAGTTTCTTTAAATTATGACACGCAACAGTACTTAAACTGGTTAGCAGAATAACTAACACTAGCATTATGATTACCACATTAATATGATATCAGTAAAATATAAATTAATCTAAGATGAACTAGCTACAACGTAACGGCAATCTGAATATTTTCAGAACCAAAGCCATCACTAGCAGCACCTCACGTTAGCTAGCTGGCTAACTTCATCTCATAGTACCACATTTAACGCTATGAAGCGACGGGTTTAACGTTACTTTACAATCAGTGCCGTTTCCCAGACCACTTCCTTAAGATAGAAACACCCGTTTAATGAGATTATAGAATCGGTTGGTTAATTCTTGCCCCGTCTTTCAGCCGGCATTAGTAAGATTTCAGCAGTCAGACACCGGGTCCCAGGCTCAGGGAGGATGGGGGCGCGGCGCAGTCAGCAGCATCACACGCTCCCCAGCATCCGGTCTCGCGATAGTTGAGATGTTAACAGTCGGCTGTGAACGGGATTATGTCACGACACTGTTATAAACATTTTTACATTAATGAAACATTTGGCTGGTGTAAGATGCAGTAAAGGACGCTGTTGTGCAGTCAGTTTATTAGACACACCTAGTTAAAACTAAAAACTCAACAAATCCTGTATTCATAAATGATATAATAGTTTTATTTATAGTTTTACTAACTATAGTATGGTTTTGAGTTGCTGTTGAACTGTGTTGCATTATAGTGTTTGTTTAGTTCGTCTTCACCGATTTAACTGGAGTGGTCAGTGCCTTAGATAAAACTGTCAGTGTAACGTCATACAATGCCGCAGCACTACCAGCTGTGTGGCCTGTGGCAGCCTCCATGTCTTTTGTGATGCTATTTGAATGTGGTCATTTTATAAAGCATGTATTTTTTCACATCTGGACACAGGATACCACACACAGAACCACAGGAGGTCATTCTTTGAGAATTCCTCAACTCAACTGACATGCAGCAAACCGTGGACTTTTCAGGCCTTTCAGGAAAGCTGCCTGCTTTGCTCATCAGACAATCTTCTGAGCTGCACCTCAAATAAAGGAAGCAGTCTTGAGGCATTCAGTTTTCCTAATTTCAAAAGAATATATTATTTATCTTCTTCTTGGAACTACATAAAGTAATATATCTGGATTGTCTGTTGATCTGTTTTCATCCACTGGCAACTGCGCTGAGCAAAAGACAAATTAGATTTTTTATTTTTGACTTAAAATGCCTCGGATTTTTGTTATTATAGCCATTATCATAAAGTGTTATGCTTTAAGTGCAGCAGGACATGGAAAAACAACACTGTTAAACAGGCCTTTAAAAATCCTGTGGAAAATCCTCCACACAAAAACAGAGAAGTTTCCACAGCCTCTGGCCTAATGTTCCAACAAAAATGGTTTGTACAGGCTACATCTTGATAACAAAGAAAAAAAAATAACAGGACCATAAACAATAGAGGAAATTTACAAATGATTTCAAGATGATGTAATTGATATAGCTCATGACAGAGACACTGTAGCTCTCTCTTATTATTAACAACATAAATTCACCAACATTTATCTTTCAGCTCTTTCTGTGTGATTTTCTTTCAGCAGGGGGCACTTTTGCTCATTTGTTTACAGCCTCTAGATGTGTCTGACGGGGCTGTAGTCTTTTCCTTTGGACAACAACCTCTTTAAAAAGAGAAAGACAAAGAAAAGCACATTATTGAAACCAAAATTATCACAAACATTTCACTACAGCTGTCATTCAGTTTGCTCTTTTGTCAGTTTAGTTTCTTTGGTTTACAGACGTGATAAACACATATTTGTATAGCTCCAGACAGAGGTGGTAAGTAACTAAGTACAGTTAAACAGTTTAAAACATTGAATAGTATATAATTAGATTCCTACAAAAATGTTTTAAAATAATAAAATGCAGAAGTATCATTTATGGAGTACACCACTACATTAGGTGGTTACAATCAGCCCTATTTTTAGTGCTGCTGCTGTTTTTGTTTCACAGTCAAGGTAATTTTCAAATTTCAGAATTTGTCTAACAAATCTAGACTAGACCTCTACATGTATGTTGTTAAAACTTCAACATTGTTTAAAGCTTGTAGACTACTTTTACTTTAAACACCCCTGGTTCCAGACCTGCTTTTGATGCAGTAAAAGATATATAAAACCCTGCAGAGTCTGTCCACGTTGCACTTTACATGACTTTACATTTTGCTTTCTGAATATTTGCTAAAAATTATAAACAAGAATTAGTATCGTTTTCACCATAGCCCCCTCTTTTATCATTTTCAAAAGAATCTGATTCATAAGGATTTTTCACAGATATCTGATATTTTGACTTGTCACAGAAAAGGAAGAACTAATAAGACTAACATGGCTCAATTCTAGCATCACAGTTAATAATATATGATCTTTTCCTGAGCATCATATCCCATAACAATGCATGAGATCTTAGTTTGCTAGATTCGTGGACTTATTTGGATTGTTTGTGTAATATAATATTGAAAGCGATTGTTCTGTCTCCAATTTCATGCATCATGTTTTCTGCTAAATTTGTCTTCATTTAGTTCTTATCTGCATAACCAAAGATTTGGTTAAAGTCACTGTTGTCCTGTGTTTGGATTTCAGGATAATTCAACATTGCAAAACACTCACAAGTATAAAGGCAATCTAACTTTATTATTATTTTTTATTCATAATTATCACTCTGTAAACAGACACAATAAAGGAGACGTATCTCTCAGTGCTGTGTCTGTAGACACATGCATCCAGACGCAGGATGCGGCAGCCCTAACATCAAACTAAAACAGGAATCCCTTACAGTGGTTGTGTGCACAGACTACACAAGATGGTACAACACAGCATGAGATCTGTGATGTTCTAGTACAATCCCAGTTTATTATATGTACACATAAAATATGTCATAATGCAACAATCCTGCAATTATTCTTTTTACAGAGGCGTTGATTCATCTCTATAGTAACTTTACTGGCTGGAGTTTGTGCTGCTGTTGAACTGCATAACGCAGTGGTGGTGCTACAATTATATTCACCCCATTTCCAGAATGGCATAACAGAAATACCTTTCTGTATGTAATGCTAAATGTTTTTATAGTATTGACAGGAATCTTTGTGCCAAAATCTACAACAGGAAATTACACAAACAATCTACTCTGCTCTACACATAAACTTAACATAGTACTTTTACCATTTAGTTTATGTAGTGTAGTGCAGTGGTTTTCAGCCTTTACACGATAGTTAAAACCATATAACATGGAAATAATGACCTTCAATTGTGCTGATTTGAATGTATCCTCTTATTTAATTTTGTTCTTACCTTACACTGTTTTTAAAGCACATGTGATGGGCCTTTATAATACATTTCCTTTGAACATTAATTCATTTTTGTTTGTAGCCTTGTGGTTTACATTAAATATTGGATGATTACTGAAATAGGCAGAATTATACAGTACAAACACACTTAGTTGCCACTGAACGCACCTTAAACAGGTAGAGTAAAATCAAACTGGTGCTCAATCCATCCACATTGACCCGTTTTCCTCCTGAATGCCACACCTTGCCATTCTTTGACCGCTGCTGTTACCATAGCAACGCCCCTCCGATCAGTGCATGGCAATGCCCTCTGACCCCCAGAGATGAAACCTTTGGCCTGAGGGTCATCAAACAGGGTCAGAGGGTCAGCTTTTGCTAGAAGACAGTAAAAGCACTTCACTGATTGGTTATCATTTGCCCTTTCCATCCCCTCATCTATGTAATTGGCATATTGACCAACTGACCCCTCTGCACACTGTTAGCAGCACCTCATCCAGTTTGCACAATACAAAGTTTTGCGTGGAAGTTGTTGTTCATGACTTTGATAGGTGTGCTTGTGTCTATAAACCAGAAATTGTTACATATTTCAATTTTTGCTTCCACTGGGGTCATAAAATTCACAACAGAGGAGATAAATCAACTTGTTAAGGATCTTTGAGATTCCTT
>OMLM01011609.1:3415-30583 GCA_900302695.1 Helostoma temminkii | reverse complement strand
AGTACTCACACTTGAACTTCTGCACACAACCATGATTGACTCGTGAATCTGAATAGGAGAGGTTTTCAATGTTTAGACAGCATGGTAAAAAAAAAAAACTGATGCATATTCAGCTGACATCTCACGTTGTGCTGTCTAAGAGCTCAACTTGACATGTCTGTGAACCAAAAATGCACTGTGTGTGTGTGTGTGTGTGTGGTCTGCTTGAGTGTTAATGAATGTTAAATATATAGTTTGTCTGTATATTTATGCCTATAAATGTAATAGCTAATATGAGTAAATCATTTTACTCAATGGCTCTTCCAGTACTTCTTGTTCTTGCTTGGCTCCATGCTTTACTACACAAATAGACCCTCTACTTGAAGATGTACTTGACTCTCCTTGAGGGAAGAGAATGATGCTTATTACTCTCTTCTGTTGAGCTTCTGTGCAGCCCCGCAGCTCCAGTGCCAATGAAATCAAGATGGCTGCACCTTGTTAATTTTCATTCAGTCTGTATAGTGCAAGATGCATAGACACCCAGGAAAATAATTTGACTATGCTTGGAAATGTTAAATATTTTCAGGGTGTAGCAGGAAAACTTGATGCTCCATAGCCCTGACAACAAACTGAAGAATCTGTGGGTGGCTTCTTTTATCTTAACTTCACTGGTCAAGCATTTTTTTTTCTGGGATTGTAGGAGAAAGTGTGCTTGTATTTCTTTCCAGGCAGTTGTGCACATGGCTATAACATGCTTGTTTAAGAGAGCTGCCTCTCTGCCTTCACCACCCACTATGACCTCAATAATTTAATATAGCAGAGTTAGAACTTTTTTGAGAGTTTCAACAAAAACTGAGAAATTATGATGTAGTAGAATTTATGAGCAATATGATTGTACAGTTGTACCTGTTAAAGTGGCCAGTCAGTGTGTATTGGTCTCTAAGCAGCAGTATAGTGCCGCAGATGGATCATTCACGCCGACAACGTTTCATTGACTTGTGTTGTAGCCCACTGTACAGTCTACATACATTTGTTTAGTTAATTAGAGCCATGTTGCACAGTGTGACTTGCAGTAAACTTTAAACCTTAAAACACATTTGATTGAAGAATCTGTGAAATGCTAAGTCTGACTCCCATTGATTGTAGTTGTTGGTGCTGGTACCTTCATAGCTTTATTTTGTGTTGGACACTTTTGGACAGACTTTGAATTCATATATTCATATTAAATATGGTGCTTTGTACGCTGACCGTGCTTCAACTCTGCCAAAATTATCAGGTGTATATTTCACATATCTTTGTTAGCATTTCTTTTTCTCCTCTGTTTTTCTTCCTCCCTGCCTTTCATCTCTCTAGAGTCCCTCCAGAGACCCCCACACCATCTCGCTATACTTAACTCAAAAGTATCTCCAAATGAATCTGCTTTGACTAAGGTGGTTTATGAAAAGATTCCGCTAGTAGCTTGGTTGATAGGTAAATATTTCGCTTGTCTTGTCAATCATTCATCGCCCTACTTAGATAAATATCCTCCTTCCTTCTTTGTGCCTACTTTCTTTTCTTGTGTCTCTTAGCAGCTGTGCAGAGGCAGCTTTCTAATACAGGTTGTTTTTGTGACTTACTCAATTACACAATGTTACAGGAAAACAGGAGATCTGTGTATGAGCGTGTAGTTAATACATATTTGGCATTGTGGTTTCCTGCTGCAAGGAAACCCATGAACGGTCTTTTTAAGTCACATGTCTGCAGTTGCGGAGCTTTGCAACAACTGTTTGTTTTTGTGCTGTTTTGTGTAGAGACATCATCTTTATGTGAATCTAAACAGTTATGCATAGATGTGCTGGTATACTTAAATTAACCAAAACATGGGCTGATGTTTTCCTTTCCTCGCCACAGCTCCCAGGTCGCCTCCTTCAGTACGCAAAGTAGCCAACATAAATGCTGCATATAGTTAATCATCTCACGGCATAACTGTTAATTTTACTGTGCTGCACACGTAAAAACCTTTTCACACATAATATCTGCATGGCTAGATGTTACTACTACTAGTAGTGCTGCTAAACTTGTTTATTTTAATCAGTAAAACCAACACGCACAAGGAGTTGATATGTCGTGTTGGGCAAGATATTTGTTCTTGCTTTGGTCACTTTATGAAAAATCTGAATGAAAATCATGTTCGAATATCTGGTGAATCAGAACCAATCTGTGCCAGGTTTAACTTGGCAAAGGGAAAACTGCTATCATATGTAGTTTAAGCCTCTGTACAGAGCGACACATGCCTCTATTAATCAGTGCGTGTAACTGCACTAAGAGTACATGAAGTAGAACAAAGCACCCTGTCTATAGAAAGACCTTACAACAGTGGCCAGACATGATCTCACACCGTGCACAGAAACCTGAGAAGGAGACCACCGCTGGGATTTTTTTTCCTCTCTGTCCTATATCCTGTACTCTTCTTTATCTCTTCACCATCTCTCCTGTCTGTTCCTGTGTGTGTCATCTGCTTCACGACCACATATATCTGCCTATGGGATGCACACATATGATATTATCGGTTTGTTCTTGTTCTTGTGTATTTCTCACATTCCACCATCATTATTTCATTTGATCCCCCTCCAGCACCCATTTTAAAGGATTGTTTTATTAAAATTAACAGTATTTGAGTCGTAAAAAAAATTCAGAAACACCTTTTAATTTTCGATAATTATGGTGACGTTTGCGCCATGTTATCTGTAATGTGGCAGTTTATACATATACATAGTAGATGGTTGTAAAAGGCAAGTACAAGCCTTACATATGAGTCCATAGCAGAGGAATGTGAAGATAATCCAGGATAGTTTGTACAGACAGTTGCGGCGCCTCATCTGAACGTCCTTTCACTTGGCTGAGAGAGGGGCTGTCTTGGCAGGAAGCATACATCAAAGTTTTAAATTTATTGGTGCCGGGTCATGAGCCCTTTGCAGTGACTCTCAGTTTACCAGTCTCCGTTCTTTCACACACTTTGTGATCTTTGAGATCTCACAGTCCAGCTAAAAGAGTCAGAATGAAGTTTTGGCCTTGGCAGGGTGTAGCACTTGGGTGTGAGTGGGACTAGTGGTGCCAGAAGCTGCTGCCTGACTGGCTTTAGGCCTTGAGGTGGCTGCAAGTTAAGTGTTTTGGACAATTGTACTTGGTCCCTACTTGCTGTGCTGCATGTTTGCTTCAGTCATGCCATTTGTTATAAATTGCTAGCTTAGAAAGGGGCAATGCAGAACGGTTCTCCAGCTGTAAAACATAAATATAGAGTGGGCTCAACCCTAGCTTGTTTCTGAATTAAGCACCTTCCCAATCCCGGTACTGTATCAACATATAAAGAGTCAATTCACAAGTTTGTGAGGACGAAGCTGCAAACATTAAATACTGTTTTTTTTAAATTTACCTCAAAGCAAAGTGTCATTGCCTTTTCATATAATGTAGAATATCCACTGTAACTTATTGATAAGTTTAGTGCATGGCTGCGCTGTGCACAGCGGTTTAACTACAACCATCCTGTGCATTTCACAAACACCATCATTTACGGGCCTTTTCATACAGAACCATTCAGAACCCCTATAAAAACACAGCACTTTCCCATTACCCTGCATTCTTTTGTTGAGCTAATTCGACTGCCGTGTGTGAGGTTTTGTTTTTGCCTTCTTTCACTTCTAGATTTTTATCAGCTTAATGGAGGTGCTCAGGTATGCAGCTTTGATCTGTCTTTGGAACGTTTTCACATTTGGCTCCACTTTAACAGCAACTTGCTACTCCCATAATGCACCACTGGCTTGGCCCTACCTCTACTACATACTGATTGCGTGGCTGCTTTGAAGCTAAAACCAAATCCAACAAGTGAAGAAAATCCATTTGATTTCTTACTAGAGCTTTGTGGTGTTTATTAAAATATATAAAACATTATGAGTTTGGCAAGCGACTTAAAATGGTATGTAAACATTCTCTAAAATTAGGAATGCTACCGTTTTAGTATGTCTAATTAGTCAAGTGTGATTAGCGCATGGTGCTGTGGCCTGAGGCCTTGTTTTAATGACTCCACTGCTGTGACATCAAAGGGTCTTGTGTGAAGAGGTAATGACTTGTGCCCAGTTCTTCTTACCACATGCACCCTGCTTGTGTGGTTTTTAGGCATATACACTCCCTATCGTGTGCTGAGAGGAGAAACCTCAGTAATCAGACAGAGGTTTGACCTTAAAATAAAATGCGCTGCTTTTTAAATCAGAGCAAAAACTTAACAACTTAGAGCACGTTGTCTTTACTGCCTTCTTACTGTTGTCACTTGACCTTCAGGCTTCTTTCTCTTCTACATTTCCATCTCACTAGTCTGCTAGATTACTAGAGTACAAGTGTTTCATATTCAGATTGTAGTTGAGATGCAGTTCAGTCAGTTTATTACCATTTATTGTCCTGCATGAGGGATAAATGGGGTAATAACAGGCCAAACTAAAAGTATAATTGAGCTTGGCAGAAACAAGAAAGAAAAATGTCTACAATGTTGCTCTCCTACTGTTGTCATTGATTTCTCTTTTTTTTTTTTATTTAAACAACTTTTTTTATTGATTTATTTATTTATATTTTTATTTCACAAGAGAGTAAGCTGTTTAGTTGCTTGTACAGTGTGAACGTATATGCAACCCTTTATTTAGGATCATAGCTTTAAATAAACACAACGCCTGGCTGCACTTTGGAGAAGTTTCTATCAAACCATGTTTTTTTTTCTATCTGTTCTCTTTACTGCCCGTCTGATCCCTCCCCACTTTTCCACAGTTCCTGTACGCCCCTTTGCTCCTTTCTTTTCTCCTCCACCCCAATTCCCTCCCGTTTTTTTTTTTTCTTTCCCTTTCACATGTGGAAAGCATTATATCCTGTCTGGTGGAGAGGGAGTGCAAACATCCCAGGCTGAGACTGAGAGCCTCTCGGGTAGGTGTAGAGGTGGTGGGGAGGCTGTTAGGATCTGCTTGGTGGTGGCTCTCCCTCGCCCTCGGCCTTGACGCTGTTTGGACAAAAGGGGGTCTTGTTATTTCAGAACCACAGCACCCGATAGTTGACAGGCTTCACCCTCCTACCAAACTGACCCTGGCTTAAAGAGAGAGAAAGAGAGAGAGCGAGAGAGAGAGAGAGATATAAAGAAAATCCAGTCATAGTTATTAGTCCACTGGTACATTTTAGGTGAAATATTCACGTCAGCTTAAATCTAGCAAACACAAATAAAATATTAAAAGTAGTTGATTTTAACTAACTAATATGATGATTTATTACAGAGTTGTGCCAAATTGTGGTTTACACCATTTAATGAATATTTCTGAAAAGCAACTCCCGGCCATAGTCTCTGTGCCCTGTCTATCAGCATTATCCATGCTTATTGCCTAGTTTTTTGTCAGTGTGTTCTTGCTGTTAGGATATAAACATGCCATAAACATTTAGGGGTAAATGATGAAGGTCTTGGTCTTATATAAATAAAATGCCTAATCACACCTGGCATTATTTTGGGTTCTGACTAGTCATCATAATTGGATTTTCTGGTGGAAAGTATAAAAACCAGTGTTGTGTCTTGCTTTTACAAGTTGTTCCACACTGAAAAGCCATCATGTGTGGTCAGTGTGACACATTTGTTCAAGGTCTTGAACTTCTCCAATGTTGGTTCCCAGTCTTCAGTTTATGGTCATAAGCCAGAAGCCCTGAAACCATCACCACACCCATAGTGCTTGGATCAGTGCCCACTAAACACATTGTGCTTTGTCAAAGCCATGTTTTTCAGATATTTCAAAAAAAAAACAACACACACACAGTTCTGGAAAGTGTCTTGATCATACATGTGTGAAACTGGGATGCACTGATAAAACTGTTGTGAGGCCGATGCGATTCATATCTCTATACACTGACACTGTTGTAATTAAAGATATGTGTGCATGAACTTGCACAACATGCTATAAGATTCGATTTACATCATGATATAATGCAATTCAATACAAATAAGGAGAGACTGAACTATGAATTGTGGGGTTCATGATGCACACAAGGCCTGAAAGTTTAATCCTTCACTTTTTCTGTGAAACACCCAGTAACTCCATGTTTTATCCATTACAGTGTAAAGTCAAATTACTGTGACAAACAAGTTAGATTTTTATGGAAACATAAAAGCTATGAATAATTTATTTATGTGGCTCAATCCATGTGGACTATTCCCACATAAACCCCACAATAAAAATATAGAAAATATGTAATATGGACAACACTAAATCAAAAGTAACCATGTTTTTTGACTAGCAAGCTGTGCACAAACACACACACACGCACACACCACACTAAACGTGGTGTGTGGGCCAAGGCTTTGGAGCCATCGCCTCAGGTTGTCCATTAGTCAGATTCAAGCAAATTAAATTGACACCCCAGCACCCTCTAAATGCAGCAGTTGGCAGATCCTGATGGCCAGTCATTTAATTAGCCAACCTGCTCCACTGGATTGAAATAGAGATGCTTAATTAGCAAGGTTTTGGTTTCTCTAAAGCCATTATAGTGACATTTAGAGTTCCAGATTTCACATGCCTCTTCCTACGCAACCCTTCTTCTTTTTCTTCTGTTTTTGTCACAACATTGACGAGTTTAGATTCCTTTAGTAGCTTTAGCTTGCTTTGAAAATGTGTGCATAATTTGTCAACCGTGCCTTATGCATTAATCTCAAACCCTGATGATGCAGGGAATTCACGGGAATGAAAATCCTTAGTTAACAATGACAACATGTCTTAAATCTAAAGTTTTTCTTTCTTCTCTATGTGGCACTGTTGCTGGTAAGCAGGATGCTGACTGGTACTTGTTGTGACACAGCTTCACACCGTTTACTTACATTTTAAGAAACCAGCCACTAGAGACTAACACGGCAAGAAGATTTTGAATTGGAACAATCAATAGAAAAAGGATTGACAGCCATGACAACTGATTAGTCATTTCTGTTGTTTTTCAAACAAAGATTATGCAAAACTGCCAAAAGCCTATAAATTATTTACCACTTCTGTCAGCCATGGAGCAATGTAAACTGAATATTTTGAGAAAACAAAACATCTAAAGTCTTGATGTTCATCTCAACAAACTGTTTTGATATTTTGATTAGTAGCTAATGTTCCACTGGCGGTATACAGAGTGGCAATGCTGAATCAAAACCATTAAGTCGATGTAAAACCAAAACAATACCAACTAAATTTTAAGCACATTCATTTGATGCTATGTTAATCTAAAAATAGTAATGAGTGCTGCTTTAAAATTTCAATTAAGTCCCTCACTTGAACTTAACAGTGTAATTGTTTAAATCTTAAAAGTATGATGATGGTCTCCTTTACAAAAACAATAATAATAATCACCTACAGATTGAAGGACAGTCACAAATTGCACTTTTTGAGTTTGACTGTAACAAACTATGAAAATAATTAAGTCCAGTGACAAGATTCATGAGAATGACATGAGTTATCAGGTTTCTAACTGAGCTGTGTTTTAATTGATAGGAGGTTTGTGCACCGGGCTTATTCTTGTAGAAAATTAAACGAATACAAATGCTGGAGCTGTAAGCTGCAGGTGCAATTATTTCAGATGTTTTCTGTTGTATTGCGAAAAGAAGAAACTGTGCCCTCTATTCTCTTCACTTTTCCACTCCTAGGTGCCTGTTTCCTGACTCTGCTTTGTAGCTTTCAGAAAAAAAAGTTGAGATGTCTGTGGAGAATGGGGATGCAGAAATGGCAAAGGGTCTAGAGGAAAAAAAAACATGTACATCAGAGAAAAAGCTCTGATGCTGCATCCCTGGCTCAAGCCCTTTGTAGTGCAATGAGCGGTGAGTTGGCTGGGGGCAGGGAGGGAGAGACGGAGGGAGGTAAAGAGGAAAAGCCAACAGGAGGATAAAATACAGAAGGAAGGAGAGAGGCTGAGCTGTATAGCAGCAGCAGCATGCAGGAAGCAGCAGTAACAGTCCTTTGGGCTTCAGGCTTTTATCTGTCAGTATGGAAACCAATCTCCCAGGCTTTACAGCTCCAAAACATCTAAACTGCTGCCTAATGTGTGGATGTAAAATGTGTTTGTGTGATGTTCACATTCATAGAAATTTCTCACAGCGAGATGAGCAGTGGAGGAGCTACACACACTTCTGTACTACACATAAATTTATTTGATTCACAGTTGGCACATTGCACACATCTCAGGGTGTGCCCTACACAAGTGACACTCCCATTTTGCCCTCCAGTGTGTTTACAGATAAACCTTGGACCACTGATCAACATGCCCTAAAGACAGGATTAGTGTGTGTATGTGCGTTTTTTGTGTGCTGGTTCTCCAGTTCAATTCCAAATTAGTGTGGCTCACAGCTCCACTCTGGCCTTTGAAGATGGATGAATTGCTAATAGGTGTATTCCCAGTTCAGCCCTACCACAGCAGCTGGCCTCACCTCCTCTTCCCTTTCTTACACGGTATCTCAGTGTTGGTCTGACTGTTGGCTACGAGTTTTCCATGGGTTTCCCCTCTAAACACGCTCGGGTGATTCTCAGTGTCTCTGTCCTTTGGCTGGTGTTGTCTGTCGTCTGTCTGGATTTTATTCACCACTTGACTAAGAACAAAAGAGTCACTTAAAAGCAGAAGAGCCTCTTAGGGTAGTCTACGGCATCTCCAGGGGAGCCTGACAGAAGAGCTGCAGAGGCAGGGCCCATTAAATGAGTGTCATATATGTGGAGGATTCCTTTAGTTTAGGGATGAGGCAGAGAAACTGATTTAAAAAGTAGTTTTGCATGTGACTAAACATGCAAAAATCTGTTTTCTGCTGCTACAGAATTTCACTGTCAACAAACCAGTATCATAACCAGAGAAATATACATATTTGAAAAATCACAGATTCGTGTATTTATCTGTTTTTTATTCTTACTGTGAGCTTCCACTGATGTTTTGTCATTCCTGTGAGTCACTCATCTGTGGTTAGGATTAAGTCAGGGTGGATGGATTTTAAAAAAGGCCTAATGAGACAAAGGCTGGTGCTCTGTGATCAATAGACAGGGGTTTAAATGCATTTCTTGTGAGCTTAGTGTTGAGAAAGCTGCTTACAGGAATCCAGGCTCTGTTAAGTGTGCATTTTATGGTGCTCTCTTTGACTTGGTGTCAGAAAGAAAACAAAAATCAACAAAGGTTAAAGTACTGTGCTGATTTATTTTATTGTGCACTCAAAATGCTATTATGTTACTCCACAGCCTGATTAAATGAGACCAAGGGTTCACAATGTCCCAGTTTTAAAATGTGGCTGTCTCAGAAAAATGTAGTTGTTTCTTGCAGATTCTTTGTTATGACATGTAGTTTAAAATGCCTGCTGCTGGTGTACCTGCACGCTCATATAATGTTGTGTTGTTGATCACTGTCGTGTTATTATGTCATTATTTCTTTTATAGTCCTGAATCACACTTCATTTTTAAAGAAGCCGTCTCTGTGTGTGTTTTCATTTTCATTTTTTAAACCGGCGCCATGTTGATTGCGCTTCCTTTTTTCCTTGCTGGCTTGTTAATTAGCAGATCTGACACCCAGCCGCTGAAAAACTGTGAGTTTCAGGATTTGAGGCTTTTTGTCTCATGAAAAGTGTACGCAGTCCAGAAACGTCCCCCTTCCTCATTTCCCTCCAACATCAAATTTGAAACATTCTTTATCCAAACGAAACAAAAAGTATACTTGTAGCCCATGGTAACCACTGTAGCGGCCACAAACAGATTGCGTGCCTCACAATAAGACGTTCCCATATTATAAGGGTTATAATCAAACACTGTTTGGATTTCACATTCTGTATAAGGACAGGAGAACTAGTGTAGGCAGTAAATACTGTGGTATTGACATATGCTTTTAATTTGTCCTTAGAAACAAATAAAAAGTAGTATTAAAAAGAAACATTAAAACATTTGGAACATTAGGAAAACAAGTAGGATGACTTGCTTTTAGCGTGCTACATATCAACTTTAAATGATTTTTGTCACACTGGTGTCTGTGACAGTAGCTTCTCCTTTATGACCAGACCCAGAGAAGTTAAGCAATAAGGAAGTCCAAGTACATTGCGTCTGTACTGCTGTATATGTGTCTGTGGGTGTTTCACTGTTTGATTATGGGTCAGGGGAGGCCACAGGCTCATGGTGGCTCAGGCAGCCTCAGGCTTCTCAGGTTTCAGAGCTGAGCATTCCTCCATAGCTGTGAAAACCACAAAGCAGCTCCAACAACAAACAGTCTAGGCACTGGGGGAAAGACAGCTAACCTGTGGCTAATCAACAACAGCAGTTTTCTGTCTCTTCAGAATTCCTTCCCAGTATTTAAAAGTTGCCGGCATTTCTCCGTTCTAGTGCCCATTTATTCCCAAAGTTTCCCTGTGTTTTGTTTGTGCAGTTCAAGAGCACATGATCCCTGCTAAGTAGTCGCAGCTCTGTTTGTGTGCGCGCTCCTTCGTGTTTATTTGACAGTTCCACAAGTTGGACCTGCTGTTTTTCCACTAAGAAGGGTGGGGAACACTAGGCTACGCTTCGGTTTTGCACTTTGCAAACAACTTGATAGTGAAATATGCAGGTCTGTCTGCATATTAGTAACAACATAATGAAGCTGTTTGTAAAGCAATTTACTGGCTTTGTAAAATCAAAGGAATATGCACAAAACGGTCTATCACAGTCTGTCACAACAGAGACTGTTGACTCCATTTGAAAAATCAGGATTACAACTGAGCACTTTAAGTTCTGTTGAAAGCAGATTTACAATTAGCACAGTGTCTGTGTTTATCCCAGCCTCCATTCATAGGCCACATTAGATGTAATTGAATTTCTGGAATGTGAGCTAAATTGTCCTAATTATGGCCCAGAAGAGGGCATTGTGAGGACAGTTTGTGTGCAGTTGCATTTGTCACTGTTTAACAGTGCGTTTCTGTGTTTATGTATGTTTTCCCGTATTGAATATAAAGTATAAAAGTATGTAACTTAAGTGCATCTCAAGTTGAGGAATCTACAATGTAATGAAGGAGCTGTTGAATGTGTGAAACAGATGAAACTTTGTTTTGTCACGCTTTGTAGAGATCTGTTGAAAAGGGGGAAGGTGCAGATACGGAGGGGCAGTTACAGTCAGTGGTGACTCAGCTCGAGGTTAGATGTATGTGGTGCTTTCTGGGTAATTGATGCCCTCTGTAATGTGTCTAACAAAAGGTGCAGACAGGCAGCAGAAAACGTTTGCAGTGTGGAACCAGGCAATTTAAGGCTTTGTGTGCAGTGCAGCAGCTTACAGTGAAACACCTGCCTACCTCCTGTCTCAACACAAACATTAGTTTTACTCTGTTTGGAGCTGCCACACACTACTCCCTGTGTTTTGGAAAGTGTGTGTTTTTAGTGTGTCCAAGAGAAAAAGAGAAAATATTTAGCTGATAGGACCCAAGAGACGTCTGAATAAATGTCTCTGTGGGTGTGTGTGCGTGTTGGGGAAGGTCCTTTTTTCTGACAGCGCTGTAAATGTTTTTCTGGTGCTCTCTGAGCACTGAGGTCACACCACGACTCATTTTCTCCATACCTTAATAAACCACGTTGCTTCCTATTCACTCAACAATATAAATCAGGGACCATTAAAATGTTTCAGTCTGGAAAGTGAATGGGGAAATTTAACATCACCCTGTGATTCGAGGGGCTCGTGAACACATTCATTTTCTGTAATGGCTGACCTGTAGACTTAGCCAGGTGACACATTTTCCTCCTCAGCCTAAAAACTGATGTAAAAAACAGGACCATACTGTCTGGGTCTGTGGATTGGTTGTTTTGGCAGAAACCAAGGTTTATCATCCTCTCTGGACCAGTAATAAAATGGCTGCAGATGCACCTGTGTGTGCAGAGACGCGCTAATCTCAGCCTTCCTCTGCACCGAAAATCGAGATGGTAAATGTCATAATACATTTGATATACAATATATTTGTCATAGCTAAATGATTCAGATCATCAAACTAATTTCGATACTACACAAAGATAACCCGAATAAAGATGATGATTTCATTTATTAAGGGAAAAAAGCTGTCTAAACCTGCCTGGCCCTATGTGAAAAAGTAATTGCCGCCTAAACCTAATAACTGGTTGTGCCATCCTTGGCAGAAACAACTGCAATCAAGTGTTTCCGATAACTGGCAAACACTGACCTTAACTTAGCAAGTGAGACTTGCAGTTCCTTAGATGTTGTTGTGGGTTCTTTTATGACCCACTGGATGAGTCGTCATTGGACTCATTTTGGTAGGCCGGCCACTCCTGGAAGGTTCTGTTCCAAGTTTTCTTCCTCTTGGGGGCGGTTACAGTTTTTTTTTTTTTACCTTAATAAATGAAATTAAGGGGAAATGCACAGATACAGACATGAGGAGAACCAGGAACACGACATGAAGGAAAGGACACTAGCCAGAATTGAAAGGACTTTTTGTAATTATAGACTATGATGTGTCTTACATGAGGATGCTTGTGTTAAGTGAAGTGCACTGTAGTACTAAGGGTGACCATGTCTGTCTGAAGCGGCCTTAAGTTGCTGTAGTCAAGGTAGTAGTAGTAGCAGGGCTGTAGTCAAGTCCAGGCTTGTCAAGTCTGAGTCAAGTTCAAGATGATCACATTTTTGACAGTTTAACTTAAAAACTGAAAAAATTATATCTTTGTAAATGTGGAATTTATGGCAGAGCAGCACACCTGTGACCCCTACGGGGACTAAGCGGTATAGAAAATGGATGGATGGATGTTGTATTGGATTGCATTAGATTGTACAGGTGGTCATAATGTTATGCCTGACTAGTGTATAGTGCAGTGGAAAAACACAGTAGAATCAAAATGGAAGCAATTTCACTTAATATAATGCTCAACACTCTCCAAAGACAATTAACCCCTACCTTGAGTAGGTTGCTGTATATATGATGATGAAAAGTGCAGTGCACTTGAGTCCAAGTCCAGACTGGAGTGCTACAGCATTGTCTACATTTGAACCCTGTCTGTACAAGTAACTCAAACCCCTCGATAACAGGAGCATAAGCTGGTTACTTGGTATCCAGGATACGACAGAGTTAGAGATTTGTCATTATGGTGGTGAAACATGTCCTCTGTGGAAAATAGTGTTTTTCCGTCTTGTTTAATTTATCATTAAAAAGAGCCTTGAATGTGTCCAAACAAAGACCTCTAAATTCAGCCTTAATAAAATGCAATAAAACATTTGCAAAGTTATAAAAATCTGATCAAAGAATAGGCAGAGAATTAGACCAGCCATTCGGTGCCAAATGTTTTAGTTCTGACTGTGATGGGTCCGTTTGGTCTGCCGTATGCAGCCGCTGTGGCAGCTTCATTATAGCTGGCAGGCTTAATTAGGGTGGATGGTATACAGACACAAAAAGGTTTTGCTTTGACAGGATTTTTAACTGTAATAATACTGCAATAGTTTGTAAATGCTCAGAGTGAGAACGATTTTGCTGCTCCAGAAAAATGTTGAAAAATGTTATTCCAGCACGTTGATAACAAAGCTTTCTGCTCAACAACACCACCTCAATCACAATCTATCTGTGTAAAGAAACTCTGCCAATACTCGCCCTCGGGTTATGATTTTCAGTTAAGGGAAAATAAATCTTCGGCGTTCCTCCTCATCTAACCTCACTGTCTCTGTTCTGGTCTCTCTCTGTCTCTCTACAGAGGATTTTCAACTCGTTTGTGTACACTGAGAAGACATCAAACGGTGAAACAGAAGTGCAGCAGGTGAGTAACAGACTCATCCTTTCCTCTGTGTGTGTGTGTGTGTGTATCTGACTGTTTGTGCACGCATGTGTCATGGATGGCGTCTGTTTGGGGTCTTGTGTGGTGTTCGCTTAAGCAGCGGTGAATACACACACTCACACATGCACATACACCAGCCATCAGAGGAAAAAAAGGGGGTCTATTAAAATTCTACAGCTGATGTCTTATTGGCTTTGAAGTCTCTGTCTGTTTTTCCACTTGTCTCGCTCTCCTTCTGCTCACAATATGAGTGCAGAGCTGCAGTCAGACAGAATAAGAAGGCTCGAAAGAGAGAATGACATCTCCTTGAAAATAAACTGCCACAATCTTGATATTTGTTTTAAATGACCCAGAGTCAGAATTTCATTGTGCCATTTCGGTCCTTGGATTGAAAAGTTATGCACAGAATCTCTGGCATCCGGTGTCAAATTAAACCTGATTGTGTGCAGGCATAGCTCGTATGTGTGAGTTTGCACTTGTGCGTCAACGATCTTGGAAGAGTGACAATAAACGCCAGACTGGTAAACTGCCACCAGCAAGAACAGACAAGTTGATGTTTGTTTGCATTTCTCCTGTGACTGTTTTCACCAGTGGCTCCATCTGTGTCAGTCCATGCATGTGTGTGAGTGAGGAATATATATAGTATCTCCCACCCTGCAGCTATTTTACTATTCCGGGGGGCAGCTCAGGTCGGCCTTGAAGCATAGCTGCTTTTTCTTCTTGATTAAAATGTGACTTTTTTCATGAATAATTTGCACAAAAACACTATTCATTCAAATCCTATTCATTCCAGCCTGTAGATTGAGAGTCGTCATAACCTGTTTTGCAAGTCTCATATAGAGTAGGCCCAGTCTAAAGGTATTTGCATTCACAGCTACAGTGTTGTCACACTACAACCTCAGCTACTTTACTAAGCCAAAGGAGTATTTTAGAGGGCAGCACTGACTTTGTTCAGTTCGGGGTTTTGTTTTGTTTGAATGTCCATACATTCAGTCTGTAACTCTTCTGAGACAGTCACCAACTAATTCTGGTGACAGGTCTGGCACAGTTGACTTGCTTGTCCTCTCTGGGCAGAGAGGCAGTGTCTCTGAGCCAAGGCGAAGCTCAATTAGGGGCATATCTGCAGAGGAAGAGAAGAATGGGACAGAGCCAGGTGAGAGGGCGAGAGAGGAAAGAGATACCATGAAGAGCCACTGGCCTCTTGGAGAGATTTCTCCTCTGGAAATTCATTATTCAGACAGACAAGCCGACATCTCTGCCTCTCTGATGCCACAGGCGCTGCTTCTCACTGTCTCCATCTTTGAGCCTATTCTGTGAATCTGTTCTGCTTGTTTCACTCACTGATGTGTGCTGTCAGAGTGGAATTCAATGCTTCAGCTACATTAATGTTTACGTTCATGGTTCACATGTACAAAACACTGCAATTAGAGCTGCATCTATTGATTATTATTATAGATAATTATAATAAGGCTATTAATTGACTAATTGTATAAGAAATAACTTTATTAAAGTGCAGCAGTATTTTAATATACAACAAGTATCTTAAAATACTTTTTTTTTTTTGGGTTTTCTCTGCAGAATAATCTATATGTGTACTGCTTAAATTACAGACTGTAATATCTGTCAAATTAAGTGACATTTAATTCATTTAAGAGCCATTTTACATTCTGGGTTTTGAAGAACTTTACATTTCATTCTCATCTTTACCTTGTCTTCTGTCCAACAGCATTAAGTTCATTTATACCTGTGATATAAATATATATTTTTAGTCTACCCCTTATATAATTTTTGCAGTTAACTACCTGAGCCTGAGGGGGACTCATCATCTGCCTTTACCAAGGCTGCATGTTATTCATTAGAATATACCTCCTTTACGTAACGTGAATTTTAATTAACTTGCATTGGCTCCACTCTGTTGTGTGGACACTTTCTACTCTGATCTTCAAGTTTTGATGTTGTTAGCACAGGTTATAACAAATGCACAGTACAGAGTTTTTGACACGTTCTGTGGTTTTCTCTCTTCTGTTCAACCCTTGCAATTTTCTCTCTTTATTCATTTTGCAACCCGCGCCACAGTGTAGAATGTGGTGCGACGGTAATAATCATCCACGAGAAACTGAACTGTGTATAAAGACATGGATTAAATGAAGGTTTGAGGAAAAGAATTTGCATCAAAGATTTTTAGGTAATCGAGTTATTTGAGTTTTATCAAGGAACTGTTTCAGCCCTAACTGCATTAACCACTGGTTGTTTTAACAGACCAGTGCTGTATTTCTGTTGTCCTATATGGGGAGAACCCAAATAAGTGCTTATGAAGAACAGTACAGATGTAGGTTCTGGACATTTCTACCAATAATAATTCACTAAGATTTGGAATTGAACATGATTACTTACTTATAGAAGCACTTATTTATCCCTAATACAGGCTGTGAGTACCAGTATTAGTTTGTGTCACGATACCATAACTTTGACTCTACTAACAAAGGAAATGTCAATGTATACTTTGTTTGTAAACACAGAAAAAGCTCAGAATTACTTACCTAACATGCCAAAATTACATGGAACCATTTGATAATATAGACGTTTTAAGGTTGAAGTAAACTTGTAGTGTACACTGTTTTATTGGCTTTGACGCTTTTACTTTTACACGTACAGTCAGGTTCCTATTATACCAGAATTTCTAAACTCTGCTGAACAGGCACTCCTAGGCTTATCCATGTTGTTTCACCTAACACTATTCATGTCAGTGATTATGGTTGAAGGTGACCAGGCAAACCTCAAAACTTCAACACAAGACACAAAGATGCACCTATTCCACTCTCTCCAGTTTTGTGGCTGTACCAACCCCACTGGGTGCTGCAAATCCTACCCAGCTTACAGGATGGGTCTGAGAGCTGAGAGAAGAGCCTTGTGTTTTGGAGAGTGTGGTTAATCTGCAGAGCACAGGTTGGCTTTGGATACAGTGTGGCGGACTGTAACCTAAGCTTTAACTTGCATAGCTTGAAGTTTCTGGTTTCTCTTTAGTTGCTCTTAAAGTTGAGCCTCACTTTCTCCCTCTGTCTCTCCCTCCCTTCAGCTATGGAAACACTACTCAGCTGAACACTGGCCCATTTTCCTCTTTTTAATACAAAGTCCACTTCAGCTAATTGCCATGCCATAGTGCACATCTGCATGTGAGGGTACACATGTTAGGGTCTTGGACTGTGTGTGTGTGTGTGTGGGTCCCTTGCGGTGGAGTAGCAGTAATTATGGGCTGTGCCTCAGGCCCCTGTTAAACCCCTAATAGGAATAGTGGCCGGCTGATTAGGTGAACAAGCGGTCAGTGGGTTGCGGTACATTTTCCTGTTCTGGCTTGAATCGTAGCCATTTTTGCAGGCACCGGCAATTATGGGATGTGAACAAAGGAGATCCTGTGACTCTTTATCCAACAAGACAGGCTAGGTAACCAACAATGACTTTGGAAAATAATTACACCATTTCCACTTTTAGGCATTGTTTCTCAAATGTAATATATATAATATAACAAAATATTATACAATACGAGAATTTTCAAGACGACGGTGCTGGTGAGGATCTTGATTCAACACTGGGATTATGGAACGAATGAATTTGGAATTAAACTAGCTGTTTAAACATAAGATTTGCTGGATTTATCATATTTGCAATTATTGTACCTGTGTGAAACACTTTGCAACTTTAGAAGTTCTCTATAATAATCCAAGCCATTAATTCTTTAACGGATCATGTGTGGATCTTTCAAGTGCCATCGTTCAAGTTAACAGGCTAATCTGTAACAGATTTGTTGATGGTTCAGATTAAATGCAAATTAGTTCCTCACAATTCCCCTTAACATCCTTTGATTTGGCAACCAGAAAGCAAGAACAGGGACCTGTTGTGAAGAACTGCTGGTGCACTGCTTATTAATATCCCCCAGGAGACTGCTGCAGAGTTGGTTATTAGTTTCCCCAAAGAAGCTGGAACCCTATTTTGAAAGAGAATTGTTATATGTGTGCTCAACCAGAGCAGAATCCTTCACAGGAAGAAAGACAAAGAATAATGTATGTATGTTCAGGGACCTGCATTAAGGACCTGAGTAAACACATCTGTTTTGCCTTTGTTAGGAGGCACCAAATTTCCTTCCTGATTTCTGGTTTTGTGGGTGAATTTCTTTTTTTTAATTGAATTAATGTAGTAAACCACAGTGCACAAAAATGATAGAATCCGGTGTTTTCATTTAACAGCAACAGTGATTCACTTTTTTTTTTCTTTCTCTTCCCCGCTTTAGAAATATATTTAGCAGTTTCAGTTCTTCAGCCTCAGGCATCCGTCATTCTGCACTGCTTTAAACATTGATGGATTTCACACTTAGTGCAGATTTAACACCAGAGCCCAAAGCAGTGTGGGTCTCTGATATTAATTCATGTGTGTGGTGTACATATGGATGTACCTTCTGGTTTTAGGTTCCATAGATGTTCATGAACATACTAAGTGAGTATAAACCCATTTGCAGTCTCACGGTTCACATGGACAAGTCTATATGTACAACCACACCTCAAACCAGTCTTGACAGATTTACCGTTCTCTTACCATGTTGCTAATTTAGAAAAAAAACCAATGATGGTTAAAATATATGTGGGCTGAGGTTTCTAGGGTTACATTTTGGCAACCTGAGGGCAGCACTGTTTGCTTTGCTTTCACCAACCAGTATACCATTATACTTTTACTTGATCGGTCCCACCATTGCTGTGGAAAGCAATTTAGAAACTGTTCATTTATATTCAAAATGTAAAGACAGAGAAGGAGGCAGAGTTCATGTTTGAGAACAAATCAGCAAAAGGAGAGAAGGAGATTCATCTGACCTAAATAAAAGTAGGAAAAAAAATGAGTATAATAATGTGAGAGAAAAATACATACAAATACAGTGGAAAAACTAAGAAAACAACAGAAAAAGCTCACTATAATGAGTTAACAGGGCACATGAACATTAAGTTCTGACCTGGAGCAATATACGTAGTTTATACAGTAAAAAGATGTATGTTTTATATTTGTCCTTGCTCAGAATTCACAATACTGGAGAGTTTGACTTTGATACTACACAAAATTCTGTACAACAACATTATTTTAATAATGCCCATAAATTAAACGACACAAGCTAAAAAACCTCTTTACCCAAAGGATGTAAAATATAGACCATAATTCACATTTTATCAGTTACATGTAGTAGGGAGCCTGTAGTGTAAGTTTCTCATATTCCTATGACACAATTTTCAGAATCATCAACATGCAAATAAACATTACATACCTTTAATGGGTCCTGTGACTGGCGACCTGTCCAGGGTGTACCCTGCCTCTTGCCTGGATGAAAGCTGGGATAGGCTTCTGCACAGCGGTCTAGAAAATGGATGGATGGGTGAATGGATACCCTTGATGCATTAACAAATAGCTGGTCTTTTTTTGCACCATATCATGGTCACTGCACTGAGGCTGTAGGACTAGGACATGAACGGCTGTAGAAAGTCTGTCCCATTCGTAACAGACTGGGGTTGTGACCAAATTGAAGTCGTGCTTACTAGGGGTGTAAGAGGCTATAAAAGTCACAGTTCGGATTGCCACTGTGATGGCAATAAAACTGTATGTCACATTATGATGATTAAACTTGGCAATTAATCCACAATTCACACGCACAAATCAACAGTTCAGTATGACTGAGCCAATCTGATAATCTTATATTGTCATCAATCAAAACAATGTTGTTGTCGATGTCATTTGTTTTTTTAGGTGGACTGTTGAGGTCTGTCATCTTATGTCGACTTCTCCTGTTTGCAGTCTTCATATGATATGTCAAAGAGTGTAAATAACATGGGTCCACATTGATCCCAGTGTAAAAAAAAAAAAAAAAAAAAAAGTGAATGATGTTGGCTTATCTACAGATTTGGTAATTGGACAAATGATTTACTTTATTTCTCTTCTGACTGAACTCTACAATACATTTCAAAATTATCATTGTGATATTGGATTATCCTGGCATGATCTTTTTAATCACACATCCTGTCTGTAGCCTAAAAAAATCTCATGGTCGGTTGCAGATGTAAAACAGTTTGAGGGAAAGTGAACGTAAATGAACAAGAGATTAATTCATGTGTCATCGCTAATCATTGTCAAATAAACGTCTCTTGCAGTTGGCCAAGAAGATTCGGGAGAAGTTTAACCGCTACCTGGACGTGGTGAACAGGAACAAACAGGTGGTGGAGGCCTCATACACCGCACACCTAACCTCTCCACTGACTGCAATACAGGACTGCTGCTCTATACCAGCATCTATGATGGAGTAAGTAACTGCATTCATTTTCAAAGACGCTGCACAGTTTATATTGCACTCTCACTAAATGCCTGTAGGACGTTTATTCTCTGTAAACCTTCACCTGTTAGCACCTGCACTCAGTTTGCTATCTATTGCTTTATGGTCAAACAACACACACAAACCCCATTCTTCTCTGGTTTAAACATGTTTTGATCACCTTTAGATTAATTGTAGTTGTGTGTGAATCACATCCATAACAGCCTGAAGCAATCCTGGCACGTTCTGATAGATGGCAGCGTTTTTAAACTCTACCCTTATTTCAGAGCATATTCAAAGATGAGCACATGTGCCAGTTGTTGCATTGCTGCAGTGGAATTCAACAATAGGTTTTATGGAAGTTGGAACAGAGCAGGCAGAGAGATGTTGGGTTTTTATAGGTAATGAAGTTTTCTGAAAGCCTGGAAATTTGATCTTTGTTTTGGCATCAGCTCACTAGATTTTTAAATGTCATCATTAAATTACGAAAACCTTTGTGCCTTTTTTGCATAAATGCCAAGAAATAAAAACAGCCAAAAGTTCAGTTTTACTATATACTTTTATTATGATTGAAACACGATAAGCGTAAACCTGGATGTGAATATGTCAGATTTAAATCCTGTGCTGAGTTTTAAGTGACTCCAGCTTTTAGTTTCAGCCAGTCACTACTCAGGCAGGCTAGAACACAGTTCAAAGCTGAGCTCAGAGAGAAAGAGAGAGAGAGAGAGAGAGAGGGAACGAGAGATTGGTGCTTTCACTTCTAATCATCTGAGCAGCAGCTGTCTCTACCCCTCATCCCCTCTCTCGCCATTTCTGTCTGTCTCCATGGCCTTTATCAGTCGATGTAACCAGTCATTGCCCTCTGAAGTTTGTGTGCTGCAGACTTCACAGGCTGCAAGGTCATCTGTCTTTCCTACCTGGCTGAGGGCCACTGGCCATCTGCAGTAGAGTCATACATGTGATTGTATATGCAAGAGTTGTTGACATGCTGTGTTTATATCCCGACATGTGCAGTCTAAACCCAAGTTTAAAATTACAGAACATTCAGATTTGGCAGAAAGTTTGAGGCACAAATTGCAGAGAAAATCATTATATAAGGCCTAGGAGTAGAGGGAGTCACATGGGCACTGGTGGTGGGGTTGGTCATACCAAACTGAATCTGTGTCTGAGATCCCTGAACTTCAAAGGACTGTCCTCAGGGAAGGAAAAAGCACAACCTGCTTTAAATATTTAGGTTTTTGCAGAATTGTGAGCTGTGTATGTAGAACAACTTGGCTCCCACTTCCCGAAAATCAGCTACAGCATTCATTCAAATCATTTTGTTTTTATAATGCACTTATTCTGTCTGTTTGTTGAATGTAAAAAAAAAAAAAAAAAAAAAGTTTATGGATATAGGGATCGTGTCAGGCATGTGTGGTCAATATGTTGGAGGTAGCACCTAGTTAACTTAGATCAGCCTGGCTCTCAGTGCCCAATGCAGAAACTAATTTAACTGACTTCCTGTAGTTACCTTGAAGACGCTCCAGACAGTAAGTGCAATCATACTTACAAAGCATCACACACAGACTCAAAAAGTGACAAGTGACAGATGTCATGCATTTTTAATGCATCTGTTTTATGGCTGTGCATCTCCTACGGAGCATGGCAGATTCAACAGGAGCCCAACTAAACCACATGAGAATTTGTCAGAAAGACTCAACTTGATGTAACTGACACAGTTCAGCTACAGTCAGGCACATACTTGTTTTTTCTTTATTCTTATTTTTATTAGTGTTCGTTTGAATTCTGTACAGTCTGGAGTATTGACGCAATTGCATTTCACTACTGTTGCAGTTGTACAACCATGTATGTGACAAATAAAATTCTTGAATCTTAAAACCCAATCAGGTCATCTTGAATCCAGTGAACACTGAAGTAGCGAATCAGTTTACTACCCAATGTGAAGGAAATAAAAAAAAAAAAAAAAACATTTTGCCAACATTCTTGGTGAGGATACATGGTGGGAACATCAGAAATGCTGTTCAGTCAGAGGAGTGCTTGTAAATAACATCCTCAACACAAAACACCTTCAGTACTACAGATTCCCCAGAGCCCAGCTACTGCCAGCTACTTTGTATCTGTAGCCCCTTTCACACAGCCCCTTCAAGGTAGCTGTACTGCCCCAAAATATGCCACCTAACTGTGTTTTACCAAGCTGGCGTGGGGGGGGGGCCTCCTCACGACATGGTGCCAAAGGTGTTTGCCCCACCATCTGTATAAAAGAGCCATCAAGTGTAAAATGCAAGAAACCTGAATGGAGGTTAGCTGTGAATGCGGGATGGGACTTTGTCTTTCTGTAGTCCACCTCGGTGCCCTTCACTAGGCATCAGCTGCTTCTGTGTTTCAGTCAGGTCAGCCAGTTTAGAGAGGTATCAGGTGATTCATGGGGTGTATGTTAGCTATCAAGCTAGCAGGCTATCGTTTCGCATGGAGGCCATAGAGGGCAGTGCTTAGCACCCAGTGGTATGCTTTAATCATCGCTTGGTCTCAGCGACAGGCTGTACCTGAAAATAGCAAATGTATGCAACTTTAGAGTTGGTGTGTGCGCACATGTGTCTTTATGTTTATATTTTAACACATGTTATATTTTAACATGTGATCTCCAGGTGCACATTTCAACAGTTCCACAGTTGTAAACGTGAGAAGTGTGCTTGGGAGCAGCCCAGATATCACTTAATTGTCTCTCTTCACCAGTAGAGAGAGAGAGAGAGAGAGAGTAGAGTGACAGTAGAAGAGATAAGCTGCAAATTGACTGTGGAAAATGCCATTTATATGATCCCCAAGAGTTCTTTTACAAGGAAAATACAGTATGCAAAGGTAGCAGGAAGCAATATATGGTATTGGTATCCTTGTATATGGTCCAATCACAGGGCTGGACCAGCAGTATATTAAACTGCAATGGTTTTGTTGTTGTTGTTGTTGTTGTTGTTTGTCTATCATTTGCTATTAAAGCATGTTCACAACTAAATAACAACTGTATTTTTCCAGAAAGACTTGCTCATATTTGGTCATGAAGCACAGTAATTAATGATATAATGATTGTGCTAGATATATAAAGTGAAAGTATCAAAGTTATTAGAGTTAATCCTGAGTAAAAAAATCTGTGCCATTACTACTTTGATTACTGTTTCTGTAACAATCCTAAGAAATACATTACTTTATCCTGTCTCTGACACATATTGATCCATCTGCACGACTCATGATATTACATAACAGAAGCATAAGATATCTAACTTCTGTATATATATTTTAAAAATGCTGTAGTCACCTTGTTGAATTCCATGCCATTATTTATTTATGTATTTAGACTTTCAGACAACTGAAATATATGTAAGATTATGTGAAAGTGGCTTCAGATCATATGATTCTCATATGTTTCAAAGTGTTTCTGGCACATCTCAAGCCCTGACGAAAGTCTTCTGTGAATTTAGTGCATCTCCATGTAATTATTTCTATTTTATTCAGCAAAGTTTTGAAAAGTGGTAGGGTATAGTCTGCAACAAATTCAAAACGTTATACAAAAAATTGTATTGTTTATTTAAACATATTACAGTTTACACTAACTTTAGTGGATTTCTACCTTGTGTTTGCTCTGTCCTCCCTTGACAAATATAACATTTTTCACACAGCACCAAAAGCCTGACTTAACCCCACTGATCACCTGATTACTATCAGTAGTAATATCATATGTGAGGAATGATATTGCACCTAGAATTTGCAGTAGCTTACTTTCACTCATAAATTAAACATAGAGATTAAAGACACCATAGTGCTAATACTTGGCTCCTATTTCTAAAGATGAATTCTCACTATGTGAGCTACTGTCAGATTTACACTTCACATCAAGAGTATACATGGCACCAGTAAGAAACCAGACTTGGTGCTTCAGATCACGCTGACCTTAAGAGGTATCATCATTGCCAGTGTGATGTTGATACCTCTGTTTGCATATTGGAGAAGAAGATGGCAACATACCAGGCAAGTTGGGAGGGGGTTTGTTTAAGTGACCTTAACAGGTGTAAATCCTGCGCCACTATCTGAAGGTTTTCTCTCTCCCTTTTACATTCCTTTCTTAATGTCAACTTGTTCCTCTTTCACTCTCATCTTCTTTGTCCCCCCATGTGTTCCCCCATGTGTGCAGCCATTTCCTGTCCTTCCATTTATTTATTCCTCCACCCAGGTCTGTTTTCCCCGCTTGATAAACCACATATACTCTCAGTCCACCCCTTATTCTTTCCTTACAGAATTTTAACCAGAGTGGGAGGTTCGTACTGTGATATAAGCCCCATCTTTGTCATATTATCCAGTAACTCCTAAAAATCTTACTATAATTTGTCGGCTTAAATTCAAATTACACATATTTTGATGTTGTCCCTAAAGGTCTAGGTTCTTCAGAGGCATCGCCTTTAGGGCAATCAAGATTGACAGCATGTGGTCAAAAACCTTTGGACGTGGCACCTATTGGTAATTTACCCACGATGAAGGTCATCTTAAATTAAAATTCTAATTAATCCTCCTTTACTCCTTCACATAGGTTGATGGGCAGCAAAGCTGTGGCGCAACTAGCAAAGTAAAGGTGGGAATAAGATGGAATAAGAAGCGTTCTTACTTGGGGAAATAGTCTGTTTGGTTTGGGCGATGGGTCGCCCCTGCTTATTTTCCCACGTAAACTCTCTACACGTTGTTAGACGTAAATTACGTACAGCTGCTTTTTAAGGTCTAGCTTATGTGCCAAAGTGAAAGAGAATTTTAGAAACATGTCTAGTTAATGTAATTGATGCCAAATTTTTTCCCCCTATCTTCCCCACAAAGATCAACTCAAACTTACAGATACCTTTTACAGCCTCCAAAATCTATTCTGTGTATCAATGCCACAACCAGTTTTGTTTGGATTGGACCATCATAAAAAGTCAGATACATCAAACACCTTGTTTAAGTAGTAAAGCGGCCTGCTTTACCACTGTTATTCACTGAGGGATTGCAAACTCATTAGAAATGGTATTACTCTTGACGCTGGAGCTCGCACAACAGCAAGCCTCCTCAAGGTAATAGTACTCACTGGGCTTTTTGAGTGGCACGTGAGTGGATATACATAGTGCCTGCAGCAGGGTGCAGTTTAACATAATGGATTTCGGAAACCATGTATTGTTAGTAACGTGCTGTGTTATTTAGAAGAATTTACTCTCTTCCATAAGTCAACAAAGTCCGTGTCTTTTCTTTAATGCCTTACGGAAGATTTGTATTCCCAGAATGGCTATTCTTTTTCTATGGCAAGACTCCCTCTGGTTCTTGGGTGTTATACTTATTTCACTCTCATTCTGCATTAACAGCACAGAGATTGTGAATTCAAAGAAGCATCAGTTCACTAAGCTGAGTTCGAATGGGAGTACAGTTCCATTAATGGTGCTGACAATCTGTTGAATTGCCCTCAGGGTCATTTCTTATTACACCCCCCCTTTTGGGAAATATGGTAATGAAAATTTATTAATATATTAGTGGGAGAATTATTAAAAACACCACACTTTTATTATTCATGCTTGAAGAATACGGTTTATTTTATTTAGATTATGTAAATAACATCCATCCTGTATTTTAGTTAGTTCTTCCAGTCTTTTGAAAAACCCATTTTTCTGCCTTCATTCAGATGTCTGATCAGAACCAGAGCCACCCTCCTTCTCTCTCCTCCTCCTCTCTCTCTCTCCCTCACTCTCATATGTTTTTTGATGTCAAATTCAAAGCGCCTGCAGATGTATTTTTTATCTGGTGCACATTTTGCGTCCTGCCCTGTTCTTCTATGCAAAGTGGGTAGAAGGAGAATAGTAATGACTTTAGCCTTATGGGACTCTAAATGAGTGAAGTTCAAATGCGGCGTGTACATCACAGCACCTGTCAATCAAACTGGGCCAGTGCCAGGTCTGCGAGCAATCGGAGTGAGCCAAAGAGTGTGTAGCGTGTGTGTTTTTTATGTGTGCATGTGCGTGTCTGCGTGCTGCTAAACCACGAGGGGAGGAGAGAGATGAAAGCATCAAAGCACCCAGGCTTGGTGCAGTGCAGAACAGCCTGCCTGTGTGCCTACCTTCCCTTTTGTCAGCTCCTAATTCGAGCGATATAGGTTCTGAAGCTTTACCATTAACACACATGCACATACAGCATTTTTAAATAACACTGCCTAAATATTAAAACACCTTTGACACCTCTTTAACACTACTGGGTGTGCGTATGCTCAAGGACAACACAGTATTACTTCAACAGTACAACAGAGTTCCTTGTAGGGACCAGTTACTGTGCAAACAAACCGCTCTACTGGACTGGCATGATATGGATTCATTATGAGCTCGTTTTTACTGCATATTATTGAAGATTTTCTTTTTTGTCAGAGCTTTGCAACTGTATAACTGCTCTCTGAGAAAGATCCTTAGTGCTAACTGTCAGGACTCATAATTATCTTGATGAGAGAATGAACATATTCCAAAATATTGCTGCCTGGGGCAAAATTAAATTAATAGTCACCCTACATGATGTAGAGTTGTGAAGGCAATTCAGTGTAATTTATATTAATGCAATCACAAGTCATACATTTGCCACAGGGGGCATTGGCATTAGCAACCTCTGTTCCTACTGGAGACACAGATTGGATTAGGACCACCCTCCTTCCTCATTAAAGAAACTACCATAGATAAAAGTGGGAGAAATCACAGGGCGTCTTTTAGGGTACCACCTTGACGTTGTTTTATTCTTATCATTGGTTTACCTTAACATTGTGTTTAGGAAAAACCAGAGAGATTTTTTTTCTTTTGGTGTATCCCATGGGGATGGATCATAGTCCACACATTTTTTTGGAACAGGTTTTACACTGGATGCACATTTTGACGCAACCATAACTATTTTCATCCTTCTTGGGACATGTATGCATTTGGTATTTCTGAGTGTGCTAATAACCAACATAACTGTAGGGGAATCACAATTTTCTATTCTATTATTTTCCATTATTTCTGTTGTCAGTATTTCAGTGTAATTTTCCATTAAAATGATAAAGGGGGG
>OMLM01011603.1:46451-59798 GCA_900302695.1 Helostoma temminkii | reverse complement strand
TTGCTTGAGTATGTTACCTGTTTTTTTTATATTATTAAAATTCTTAGTTTATCCTTTCCTCCTTGTCCTGGTCTGCATTTCGGGACCGCCATCTTGAAACATCTCTGATATCTGCAGCCTTGCCCATCTACTAGGATATATGTTGCGCTTATACACATCAGCAGCAATAACATCAAGTATATTGTGTTTTTGATCCCTTGTTAACCATGTCATTTTCCACTACATGCATTTAAATTTATGACATCATGTAACACAGGTGTCACAGTGGACAACAGAGGTTGCTTATCTTTTTTATGAATGTTCTCTTGACAATAAAACCTTCAGTGAATTAAAAGAACTGAGTGCACATGCAATTTCTATACAAGCAAGGTAAAGGTAAAACTGTGGAATACTGAGCCTGTAATGTTTTAGTAACTGTGGTCTCAGGTACATTTGGCCACTTTTACCATGCCAATGTTTGGTATCATTTTTTTCAGCACAACCTGACCTGTGTGACTACCTAGTTATTTTTTCATTTCAAGATTCTTTATTCTTTAATCCTTACAGTGCAAGACAATAAAAGATTAAATAAAATTAAAAAAAATTTAAAGTTCAAAGTACAAACAGATGAACACTAGTTAAATGAAGGCTGAGAATGCAGTCAATGGTAAATGAGAGATATAATAAATTATTGCACGATAATTGACTAGTGAATCTTACATTTACGCAATGATTGAATGTGAAGAGTGTGTTAAATACAGTATGGTAACTATACAATATAAGGTGCAGTAAAATGTAAACAGGACATAGGACTAGTAAGGACACTAGTACAACACTTGGAGGTGTGTTCTACTAGCTGTTGTGCTTTTTTGACTGTGGCTGAGATGTTGGTGTTCCAGGAAAGGCCCTCAGTGATGATTGTGCCCAGGAATCTAAAGGCTGGGACCCTTTCCACGCTGACTCCATTGATGTACAGTGGTGTGTGCATCCTATTGTGTGTAATGAGCTCTTTGGTTTTTGTGGCATTCAGGACCAGGTTGTTTGCCCGACACCATTCTGTCAGTCCCTGAATCTCATCTGTTTCATCACCTCCCGAGATGAGGCCAACAACAGTTGTGTCGTCTGCAAATATGATGATTGTGTTGGTGGGATGGTTTGGGGTACAGTTGCAGATAGATAATGAGAAGCCTAAATCTTCTAGCTTAGTTACCAGTCTGTTTGGGATGTCAACTACATTAAACTGCAGTTAAAGCCTCGGGTGCTTTTTGCTTCCGTTATAAAACTATATCTATTGATTTATCTGTCCATCTATCTATTTAATCAGACACAGTTGCATTAAATGTCTTGCATTCCCAGACTGCTGACTTTCCTACGTAGTGTAAATATGTGAAACTATTTACAACATATATCAAGTGTTCACACAAATGAATATGTGCCACTCCATGAAACTCTATGAAGAACAACACAGAGGGCAGAGTCAGTGTCTGCATTTCATTCAGGCTTGTGTGGTTTATTGTCCAGCATCCGTGTCACCACAAAGTTGACACACCAGTTCCACTAGGAAGTCCTGTGTACTGTGGGCTGCACCTGCTTGGCTCTACTTAGCTTACGTGTAGCATGACGGCATTTGTTGCTGCAATATCCAAGAAGTACAGCAACATGGTCCGATATCAACAAGCAATTTTTTTGAGCAGAGTAATATTGGATGAGCTGGTTTTGACCGGCCAACCCCATTGTAAGATATGATGAATGTCTCTCACAACCCACTGTCCATCTCCACCCTTCACCTTTCTCTCACCAGAAAAAGCTGGATGGATGGTGGAGCACACTGACACCTCACGTGTGTCCATCCTCTTCACAAAAATGAGCAGACCCTCTTCAATCCATCTCACAGCTCCTCGTTTACAGTTTTTAGTGAGACCATTTGTCTTCCCTCTGGAACATTCTTTTTGGGTCTCCCTGTAGGTGCCACATGCTCCAAACTTCATTCTGGTCAGGTCATTGAACAATTTGGGACTGGTGTAAATGCTGTGCATGTAAATATGGTATAATGGTTGTATAAGGTCCATGACCACATCATAGGACAGCCCAAGCTCACTGGTTGTCTGAGTCTTGCCAGTGTATAAAGTGAAGTTGAATTGAGCTAAAACAAACATCTTCATCTGCCATTTAGTTGGCTTGTCCTTCATGTACTGTGTCATGCCACTTTTTGTGGCAGTAATAAACCTGGCAGGCACTTGCAGAGGATAAATAGGTCTGACTGTAAACAATTAGTCATAAAACGGTGTTCCCCTGCCCTGATCACTTGTACATTCTCATCAGGACAGAATATGAACCTAAACATGTGTCTTGTTATTACTTTTGGCTGGAAGGGGCACAGACAAGCTGTGATCCTGTGTCCAGTAGTCTTGGAGAGTTGGCAGTGACATGTAGATCAGGAGCCCTTAGAGAGAGTGAGTGCATTCCTGTCTGTGTTGATGCGCAGAAAACCACCAAATCATAAATGGTCATTAAAACTTTATTTGGATGCAGTTTTATTTATCACAGTATTGTTTATAAAATAGAAAAAGGACATAAAACATATTAGCACTATGGCTACAAACAGAACAGACGTCTGGACAGCAGGTATTTTTTAATGCTAAAAAGTGAACATAGAGAAATTGTACACTCACTTGTACACTCAGTACTAAATAGTTTATTTTTCAGTTAGTTTAATTTCATTGGAATGAGTGACTCCAAATTTTCTTATAGGTTAACTTATGAGATTTTTTCCTTTTTATTAAGATATAAGGTAAGGCTTTACAGTGTACCTGGCAGACTGAGCCACCCTACTCTCACTCTGTCATAGTTCTGGCTTGTTGTCGTGTTTTTTTTTTTTTTTTTTGCCTCTCATTTGTTATCCTCTTCTCTGTTTCAGGTATCGCCCCACCTCCCTCTTGGCTTGTCCTGTGTCTGTGTGTGGCTCTGCTCATCAAGGCTCAGTCCCTGCACCTGTGACCTATTATCATAGCCTAGCTTGCGTATAAACCTGCTCTCCAGTCTCTGTCACTCTGTCAGTGTTTCTGTGGTGCTCCTCCTCTGTTTCATGGCTATGTTTTTGTGATTTAGCACCAACATTATCTTTCCTCTTTTTTACCCTCACTAGCCTGCTAGTTTTTTAAGCAGTTTGTTTTGAGTTTATTTTGAGAAGCTATATGTTTCTGGCTTTTGTGCCGAAGCTTGAATTACGTGACTTTTTGTGAATTAAACGTTTCACTCACCTTCATCCAGCTGCCTCTGTGTCCATCTAACCAGAACCACTAGTTGTGTCTGGTATATTTTCTATCTGCAGATTTAGCTACCCTCTGTTCAACCACATCTTTAGAGGCAGTCTTATTATCTGATAGACTTGCCTATGACCTACTTTAGTTTTAGCTGTAGTTATTAAGGTAGTAGTAGTATACTGTAATACATATGTCCCAGCTGAAAGAATGTGCTACTCTACATTTAACAACATTAAAAAAAGGGAGTAATAGATGTTTTTGTAGTGTTGAGAAGAGGATGTAGTATAATCTGATGGATATTTCCATCCTGACAGAATCAACTATCCTACTCTTGTCCACATGTGTAGAACTAGTGGTACAGCCTGGAGGATATTTCCTATCTGACGGACTGAGCTTTCTTACTTTTCACTCTATGTTTAGAAGTAGAAATACAAGGTGGTAGAAATGTCTTACTTCAGTGAATGATCTACTGTTTTCGTCAAGAGCTAGTACTTCAATCTCATAGGTCCTACACGACAAAACAAGCTACCCTACTACTACCCAAATAGACGGTAGTAGTATAATCTAATTGATATTTCCAGTCTCACCCTACTTTTACCTGTATATTTATTCTAATCTACCTGAGAGAATTAGATATTGGATTTTCTACACTTACTGCAGGTTTGAAAAGCTTTTTTTTCCCTTAATCAATGAAATGATCATTTTAAAATTCATTTTGTGTTTACTCTGGTTATCTTTGTGTAATATTAAAAGGATCTTATATGAGACCTTTGGAAACCTGGGCCCTGCCATGCTTTATTAAAGGGAGGGGCCCAAGGGACCTATTTTTAGAGGCAACTTTGAGAGCAAAGAAAAGGGTAGCTCGTTGGAAGTGTTCCTTTGGTTAGAATGACTCTTCTTCCCTCCAAAAATCACAATTATATCAAGTTGTCCATTTCCGGCCATTGGTAAAATGCACAATTTCAGAGGCATGTTTGGGAGCCAGGTATCTAAGGAAGTCCTATAGGTCTCTTTCTTTTATCTTAATAATTTAAGTGTGACAAATGTAAAAAAAACAATAAGGAAATGGGCAAGTACTTCTTCGCAGCACTGTATATAGGAGTATTGTCAATTCCCTATATGTGCAGGACATACAAAAGAATAAAGTACCATTTCTCTCTTACCTATTATTGAATACCATGCCATTTAAAAAAGCTAAAGTAGAATAAAAATTGAATAAAAAAAACTAAATTCAATCAAATAAAACTAAACAGTAGAACTCTAAAATAGGCTAGACACTCTAGAATATGACACAAAACCATGTACACTCACTTGTACACTTAAATCAACTAAATAGTTACTATTTATTTGAGTTAGTTTAATTTCATTGGAATATGACTCAAAACCATGTATAATCGGTGACCGTAGTGCAATAAGATAATAAGGGTTAACATCAGTAGGGACATTAGTGATCAAGGTGCATAACAGCTTGTGAGATGTACATGGACAGTGTATCATAGTGTTTACATGCAGAAGTTGTTGCTCTCTGACTCTCTAGTGGGTGCTATGGACTGGTTGTAGCCAAGTATTATGATTAATTTCATTAGGGAGACATCATTATGTTTATGGTATTTACACATACATACTGTATGCATAGTGTTTCTTAGCCCTGGTCCTCAACGTACACTGTCCTGGTTGTTTTCCAGCTATCCCTGCCCTACCCACTACTGATTACCTGATTTAGGTGTGTTCAGCCAATCAGCTGTAAGTGCAGGGCTAGCTGGAAAACAAGCCAGTGCCTTGAGGACCAGGGTTGAGCCACTGCTGTGTACGGTATTTTGGAAGAAGGTGCAGAAGGAAGTTTTTGGGCAGTACCCTCTGACCAACAAGCCAATCAACAGTGAGGATTGTTTTTAAAATCAAGAAAGATTCACAGGTCTACAGTGTTACAATGGAGCTGGTGCAGAGAGATGTCACTCTATGCACCAGCTCCATTGCCTGAGGTCACCCCTGTTCCTATTTGTGAGATCACAGTGAATCATGACTAGTATGAAAAAGAAGCATAAATGAGGCAAAAACAATGGACAGAATTTAATTTCACAAACTGTAGTAGTTACTGCTCCTGTAGGTCTTTAACATGTCAACATCCTATTCTTTTTTTATGTTTTGTAATGTACATGACATCCTTGCAGTTTTACATTATGTAAGGGGGTAACTGCAGTAGATGTTTTGATGGGAAAGCGCAGCACACAGATTGGATGTGTCTTGTCTGTCCCTTATTAAAAAGCCTTGTAGTGTGAGATGCCACGTGTGGCTTAATCCTCTTCCCATCGATGCACTTGTCTTCTACAGAAACTGCACTGTGTTTTTTTTCTACATGTAGGGCTTGGAAGATTAAAGATGAATTGAGGGTGCTCCACATCAATGTTTGACCCCAATTTTATAAAGTTTGTTTCTGAGTTTTCCATTAATGTTCAGTCTCTGTGAGCTATTCTGAAACCACAGGGGAATGTCTGCAGGAAATGTATTTCATATTTAGTCCTATAACAAGAGAGCACTCTGGAGGAGTGGAGCAAATGTATCAATAATGAGCAAGAACTCTTTGTGCTATTGTGTCTGCTCCGTGCAAGTGTGTGCTCAATATTGATGGCAGGAAATAAAGAATGTCTCATGAATGTTTCTCGATGTGTTAATTCTCACTGCTTATTTCTTGATGAGGCACCACTGTAGGACACTGTGCAGTGATGAAACCTTGATGAAACACAGGGCCATGTGCAACATGCCAATTATCACTGCTTCAAACAAAAGGTTCCTTAAGTAGATCAGCAGGAAATTCCTCTGCATTATGTAGACATGTTGGGCCTCAGTAAGATAGTCATAGTCATTTGATTTTAGCTCCAGCTGCTGGTCCTCATTCCTGTCTTGCCAATGTTGTTAGGCTTCGGAGGATGTGTGTCCAATATTACTATCATGGAAGAGCTGTCAAGTGGACTTTCTTCCACGGAGTGGAGTTCTGTTTTTTGGCATCCACTATATACTATAGTGCTCAACAGAGGCTGTCCTGGCAGAGTCTGGCACAGGCCCAATTTAGCAAGCTCACACCTTATACCCACACTTAACTCTAAATCACATCCACACCCAAACTGATCCACCAGGTCACTCACTTGAAAATCCATCCAGGTTGTACACTGTTTATAAGTATGACTTTTGAGTCTCTTGCACAGTCAGGTCCAGTTGCTAATATAAGGCAAAATGACACGGCATTGTCAAAATGGATTAGTATTAAGTGGACTGGAATAATGGTTCGAGTTTCTCTAACATAATAATTTCCAAGATTGATATGAGAGCAACCATATCAGTGTTGCAGTAGTCCAGCTTGCTCAAACTCTTCCTGGGCAAACAGCAGTTTGCATCCACCTAGAATGACTTTGCAGTAACTTGTTTGTTCACCTCTGGCCTTTCAGTGTTTTCCATTCGTCCCTCTTTCTCTTGTGCCTTGTGTGTGTTTACACTTTAACAGTACATCCACAGCAGTTCATATGAATCAGAAACCTAGTTATAGTATTGAAGCTACATGTGGTCTTTGAACAAACAGCAAACTTTGCCACATTCCCTGTGCATCAAGCCCCAGTTTCTTTTGTAAAGCTGATGTCCTGCAGCACCATCTAGTGCTGCTAAGTGCATATGAGCAGAAGGAGCTTTGGCTCAGTGTGATGCTGCTGCACACAAGTAGACGAATACATTAAACATTCCTTACATGTCCTTCTGAATACATTTTGACCTAACATAAATAAAAACGCTCTAATAAAATTTTACTGAAATATACTATTATCCATTGTTTATTCATTCAGAAAATAAGGTTAATATACCTATGTTTAAACTGAATGCAAACAAGTTCAATCACTAAGGCTGCATGGAAAATGTACATGTAATTAAACTACATAAAGTCAATATTTTGGGTATGATTATTAGTGTATTCATTTAATACGCTTCCAGTTTTTGATGTCTGATTATTCCTATTACTATATTGAGTGTATTTATTGTATATATGATGAACATGTCATAAGAAAGTAATTTCATGTAGTGTAATGTGATAGACCAATGCTTTTAGGCACAGGCCACCACAGGATGCATGTTTGATACTGCCAGCACAAGATGCAACGAAAGAGGAGGAATATTTTGTAGTTCCTGATCAATGATTAAAAGCCACTCATGTCCAAGTAGTTAAAAAATCTGCACCTGAGGGGAGACACTGCTCACACACTGTGGAAGGACCCTCTACTGGGGAATAACAATCCCCAAAACTGTCATGTTTCCACTGGTCTGACCCAGTGGTTCACTTGCTCTCAACAATCCCAGGGGTCACACCATTAGGCTGTAATTTGTTCCACATCAGTAGAAATCATAATCAGGATGTGCCCAGGTGTCTCAGGATGTGCCATGTTGTAATGAGGTTCAACAAAAGAAAGTTGTAAATGATAAATCGTATATGGCTCATATTACTCCTCAGTACAAGAATGACAGTGACTGTAGAGGCTGCAAAGACAGAGATGCACGGTAACCTGATAATCCTCCAGATACATATCCTGTATAATGCTAAAGGACATGGACTCGTGTGCATGTAAAGAAACAAATTTAGAGGTGATGTCAACAGGGCATTCACAAACTACATGATCAATATGTAGATATCCTGCACCATGTTACATTTGATTCCACAGTAGTTTGTCACAGTGAAAGCACTGAATTTACTACGTACAGTGGAGTGAAAATTCAAGTGAACCTGCTTAAACTGGCCATAAAATGTGATTGGATCATGTGCTTCAACTTAAAACAATTCGAATCTTGCATCTCTGTTGAACACACATTAAACATTAACAGTGATAGTGGAAAAATAAACCCCTCGAATGTTTTATAGTTTGCACATTACTTTACATTAGATATCGTGCCCTTGACTGCATTAATCATGAAAAAGTATTTAACAAACTGTACCAAAGTGGGGTTCCTAGAATGAACAATGTGTGTGAAATGAGGAAACTCTGTATCTATTGCCTTTCTGGTGAGTAATGGGGTTCGACAAGGAGGTCTCTTGTCTGTTTTTTTCTTTTTAACTTCTATATGGATGATTTGTTAACCCCCCTAATGTATGCAGATGACATAACTGTTAAAGACCAGACTGTGATATTAAGTACAGTGCCACTAAGAGCAATATCATGATTGTCAGGAGTAAAGCCAACAGAAAATCTGTATTTTTCAACTTCTTATGTTCTTATGTTCTTATGTTGCTCTAAAGGAGTGTAATGAGATAAATATTTAGGTCACTACATAACTAATGATCTTTCAGATAATAAGGACATCTACAGACAGTGTGGTAAATTATATGCACACACAAACACGCTCGTAAATTTTTGATGTGTTCTGTAACTGTGAGGCCTCCCTGTTTAAAGCTTCCTATACACCCTGTATACTGCCCAGCTGTGGTGGTTATAGAAATTATAGATTATAGGTTATAGAAAACACAGCATGTAGAGATGAAGCTGGCTCATGATGATAGTATGAGGCTGTTACTTAAACTACCAAGAAGCTGCAGTGCCAGTCGCGTGTTTGTAAATGTTGGTGTACCTACTTGTTTGGCTGTAATTTGTAATCTTATACAGATTGTGTGTAGGTTGACTGAGTCTGTTTATTGTATTATAATGGGACTGACTGAGCTCCTCAAGATTCTCATCTGCTCGGTGGAGTTTTAGCTTGAGAGAGAGTTCTATGGACCTGTCTGTAGCTGTATCTTTAATAAAATTTTGTTCAGTTGAACTGAATTAGTTATTTTTCTCACAGTACACTATATTTATTATTTTATTTCAAGTATATAGAACTTATAGAACATTTGTAAATTATTTATGCCACATTATTTATTAATTTAATTAATAAATAATAATGTTAATAATATTTCTCCTAGTTTTACTGTGGGAAATACAAAATGTGTGATCCTGACCTCTCTTCTGTCTGGACCCTTCTCAGCTTTGATTGATGAGGTGTCTCACTGCCCACATTGATTTTCAGCTGAGAGTGCACTTACTGTCCATTATCTCTGAGAGCAGTTGGAATCCAGTGTTCACAGAGGGAGGTGGGACATTCCATCATCTCATCAGCAGGTGGCAATGTATGCCCACCGCTTAATGCATCTGCTCAGAACAGACGGTTTATAAGAGAGCAACTGTTCACATGATTTCTGCTCCTGCTGTTGATTCTACTTCTTTTACCATTTCAAATATAAACCATTACTGTTTATTTACCTCCCTTTGTTACATGACATGTTTCACTTTGTCATTTAAACCAGATATGTCATTACAAGTCGACTAAGACTAAGGGTTTCACAACATTAAATTACATGTAAAAACCCCTTTGCCAGAAAATGCGGGACTTTAGATTGTGCTGTGATGCCACGATGGTGGTAACATGCCACTTAACATATAACATGCTGGAAAATATACTTATTTGCCGGAATATTTAAAAATAAATTTAATTGAATTACAAAAATATAACTACTAAAATCATTTCAAGCACTTTACATTACAGGAATAAGACCCACTTGAGCAGCACTAATCGCTGGTGTTGAGTGTTCAGTCTAGGCTGCACAAAATAAAACATGAAGACGTGACACTGGGCCCTGGGAAATTGTTTTTGTTGGCAAAATGAATAAATGATATATATTTTTTATCTATAAGTTGTAAGCTGTGTGTCTTGTCAACTCCTATAACTTTGTTTTATAGTTGTTTGCATGACAATTAAAAGCAATCTAACACTTAACAAGTCATTATTGCAGAATCACAGACAGGCACATACTGCAGCTGTTCATCTCTGAGCTCTTATTCAGTCTCTCTCTTATTATCTGCTGTCTGCCAGCCTCACACTTATCTCAGTCTGTTATCTCGTCAGCTCAGCCACACACAAGCTGCTCTCCACAGCTCCCCTCACTCCAAAGCCCCACGGCAGCGGTGATATACTGGAGGCCATGAATCAAGAAATTCTGTACATAGATGGTGGTATTTTTCAGTGCACTGTAAGTGTGTGTGGCTTCTCATGGTTACTTCCCCCTCCCTGTGCAACTGTGGTGTGATGGGGTCTGTGGCAGTGACCTGATGAGTCACGTCTACAGAACAGCAGGCAGTGAGGCGTGCTACAGCGCTGTCTGACACTAAGCAGATGTATTTTCAAGGTTCACATTCAGTCTCGGGCTAAAGGCCAGTCATGGTGACAGCATTAACCACTGGTGATGCTTTGCACTTTGCAATGTGCTGTCATGGTTTCCAGCCTGACTTCCTGCCATGCCCATATTTGATTTAATTACTTTCAGTCAGTTTCACTCTCTCACTTCCTGGCTCAACTCACCCTCATCTACTCAATCAATAACACCTGTCCCTGCCCTTATGGTCTGCGGTACAACTGTCCCCCCCAGTCCACATTCATTTCTGAAGTGGCTCTGCAGCCTTACCTTACCTGATCTGATCTGATCTGATCTGATCTGACCTGAACCTGACCCAGACTCTGAATCTGCCTAACCTCTGTGTGATCTGTCTAGTCCACTGGATCTGTTACCAACCTTTTCTAAATTTTGGATTTGGATTGTGGAGTTGGACTGATGACTTTATTGTTTAAATACCTGACTTTTAACATTGTATTGGATTGACCTTGCAATGTCTTAACCCATTCATTAATAACACCTCTGCATACTATCAGACCAGTGACTTACCTGTTGTCGGCTCTATGGTGTGTCTGTATTTATTTCTGTTAAAGCCCGGAACTACAGAATGCCGCCATCTTGTGCACCCCGCCATCTTGTTATCTACATGCCTCTCCAGCCCAGACCTTCACCCTACTGCTCAATACTTACCAGATTTACCCTCCTCACTAGTAACAGCAAGTACACAGACTCTTTCTCCCAGTTTTTTCTCCCAGTTCTGACCTCAATGCCAGTTCCTGACTAGTGGCTCTCTTGACCAACCACTTTGCCATTCAGAAACAAATTTTAACCCAATCTCATCTCTCTTTTACTGAGCCCAGTCTGAACAAAAACCTGTGGATTATTTTGATTGGTAGATCATAGGCTGTAGAAAGTCAAACAAAACCAATCGAAAGCAATTGTCAAAATGTGAGCACATAGTATCAAACAAACGGAGCGTAAATACAGTGACATCTTATTGGTGTTGCCTTCATTTTTATCCCAAAGGCTTTGCTAACCGTTTCCAGCAAGCTGAAAAAACTTAAAACAATAGAATGATGTTGTATTCAACATTTTTACCAAAATGGATTGAATTGCAAATCCTTTGTAAATCGCCAACGTTTTCATTAATAACTGAATTTTTTCTCAACCCTCAGGCAATGCATGATAAACCGTCATGCTACCGTATATGTAGCCACATGGGCGTAAAATCATTGTAATTTTATACAGTCCACCAGTGAAGCAGAAACGCTACAGTACTTGAAACTCTGTTACACAAAGAAAGTTGTACAATATTTTTATGCAGAAACCCAGCTTCTCTGTTCTCTGAGCCTGAAGTCACAGTCTTGTTTATAATCTTTAAAATAACAGCCATAAGAGTGAAATAAAGATAATCACAGGCAAGACACAAAGTGTCAGCTGTACTAACTGTATTTTACCGGTTATACTGGTCCTTTAGAGATATTTAAACCAGTAAAAGCAGGAAAAATAAACTGACTTATTATGACTGCATACATTTATATGTAGCCCACATCAGTAATAGAGAGTCTAGTTTACAATATAAGCAAAATATTGGGAAGGGGAACCTTGACATGCACACAGATCTGTGCTGTTTCTGAAACACTTTGGTAATAACTTGATGATAAGTTATTTGACATGCAAATGCAGCATATAATCATGACAATATTACCTAAATAGCATGAACATCCAGCACATTTTAGACTGAGGAATGGCTTCTTTTAGCTTTTCTGTCAGGCCATCAGTGTCCCCACTGTGTGGCTTACTTTTGTGTGGACACCCTGGTACCCACAAAAACAATCTGCTGCTTCCCTATTAACAAGCCCTGGGTCACTAAGGACATCAAAGCCACCCTGAATGATGAAAAAGGCATTTGAGTCTGGTGACAGGGAGGCTGTGAAGGGGGTTCAGAGACTGTCAGGATTAAGCAGGGGAAGGAGGCTTACAGGAAGAAATTGGAGCAAAGAAAGTGTTTAAGGGGCATGAGAATCACTGGTTACAAGACATTTTACATTTAGTCATTAGGCAGACACTTTTATCCAAAGTCACTTAGAAGCAAGGGACAGCTATGGGGTCTTAGTGTCTGTCCAAGAACACCTCAGCATGTAACCAAGAATCGAACCACTAACCCTGTGTCACGGTCTCCAGTCTCCCTGATTGTCTGCCCTCGCCATCTTCTTATCCAGTCTGCTTCCTGTTTTTCTTCCACTCCCACGGAACCACCTGTGCTCCTTCCTATTTAAACAGGTTCGTTACTCTCCATCCCTTGCCAGATAGTTGCCAACGGCATACCCACAACAACAATCCAGCCTGAATCTCTTATTGTCTTCCTGGTTTATCGACCTGTTCTTTGGCCTGAACTGAACCCTGCCTGCTCCTAATCAGACCTGCCAACTGTGAGTTACTCCTGGTCTGATCAGTTTTTCCCCCTAACCCAGTAACTCTCAGAATCTTGTAAACTCTCTCCTGTTACCCATCGTCTGATTACCTGTGTATGACCTTGGCCTGATTGAAATTGTGGACTGGTACTGTTGTCCCTTTATTGTGCATATCCTTCCCGTGCATGACCTAGTATTGGCTTTATTACCCTGTGAACTTCATTTTGTGTTACAGACTGTGCTCTACCTGGTCTCCCCTACTCATTATCATCTCCAATTCCCTCACCTACTAATCACCAACCACCTGTGTTCCCAAAGTGCTTCTGTTACAGTTTATTCTTCGACAACTCACCTGTCAAACCACTTGCTCCTCTACGTGCAGGCGGCCATCTTGGAAGGTAGTGACGTCACACCTCCACTACTGGTAACTGGAACCACCATCTTCAGGGAACTACCACCCTCTTCCTCCCACCTACTGAAAAAGAGACACCAACGCTGAAATAAATTAAAGTGC
>OMLM01011603.1:29385-46406 GCA_900302695.1 Helostoma temminkii | reverse complement strand
ATGACTAGCCGGGTCCTTTTATTGTATTATTATTATTATTATTATTATTATTATTATTATTATTGTTGTTGTATCAGAGTTTATTATTTTTACACATTTAAGCTACTGATGTGTAGCTTTTTTTTTTTTACAGTTATTGAAAAAAAAATTCTACATTTGTTAAATGATGGCAGGGAATTCATGTGAATACTGTAGGGAATGCAACAAGAGACAGACTATAGATTGAGATAGCTGAAGTTCAGGGCCTTAATCCAGGGTTGTTAAATACATGTTGTGGGTCCACTTGTCATGGTCTGCAGTTTAGAGTTGTGTATACAGAATATATTTCTGTTAGAACACATCAGTGAGACTGCCACTGAACTGGATGACATGTTCCTTCACTACCATGAAAATACACTGCAGTTTATTTCGACTTGGTCACACATACTCTGTCATGCTGCCACAAATACTCACTGGAGTGCTGCTGCTAAAAATTGTCCCCAGCAAATGTCTCATTCCTGTTATTTAAGTCTTGTTTATTAAAAATCCACAATATTTAAAAATTAATATAGCTCTTGATTTTCTTTAGAATAAAGTTAATAAATAAAGCTTCACAAATAAAGTTTGTTGGTCTCATCTGTCCACAGAACGATCTTCCTGGCTTATCCACATGACCTCTCCAGCATGTCATGTCAGTTTGGCAGTGTTCTTTTTGGAGACTAGTGGCTTCACCTATGTAACACTAAGCACAATTGTTGTTCAGTGTTCTCCTGATGCTGGGCTCATGAACACTAATTTTAGACATTGCAAGAGAGGTCTTTAGCTTTCTAGGTGATACCCTGGGGCTCTTTGTGACTTCCTAGACACACTGTGCTCTTGTTGTGATCTATGTTGGTTGACTGCTCTTTTGGGGTAAAAAGTGGTGATGAAGCTTTTCCATTTGTACAGCATCTGACAGTTATTTATCATTTTTAAGCAGGAATATAAAACAGACAGCCTGGATCAGATGTCTAATCGGACTGATTGAGGTATATTTTCCACTGAGTACAAGTACAAGTGGCTGCTTTAAAAAACTGAGTAAAATGAGCTATTAGGATCTTAACTTGGTGACAATATAAAATGCACACAGTATGATAATTAAGTCCTTCTCATTTGCATTTGAAATGGTTTCACTCTTATGAAAGAAATTACTGAAAAATAACACACAATTAGGAGAATAGAAAATATTTCCTCACTGCATGATCTTCTTTTCAAGATGCGCATTAGGTAGAGGTGTTCAGAGTGAGGGTCAGCCAAGGTCACGTTTTATGTTCGATAAAATATCCCAGCTGACAATAAGGTGCTTGAAGGTAATGAAGTGAAGTTCCCTCATGTGGCAGTAAGAGCCCAAAGGATAGTGTGTGGTGTTTACCTGAGATATTTACTGGTTTACATTTGTATTCACTGCAAATCGCTGCTCCCTCAGCATCTGACCTCAGTGTCTGTGTCGGTTGGTTCCCAGCAAAGCGTATTAACCTCAAAAGACCTGAAGTGAAGAGCTGCTGAAATTGCTAAAGAACCTCTAAAGAAAGGAAATACAGTGCTACATGTTGCAAAGTGCATTTATCTTTTACTTGGGTCAAGAAACAGACATACATCTTGTTAAACAGATTAAGTCAACTACTGTACAACCTAAACAGGGGTGAAGTGAAGAAAGTGGTGGTACTAAGTTAGCAGGGCCAGCCAGGGGAGGACCTGGAATTAATATTAATATCTGTAATTTTGAAAATATACATTATCAGCACAATTACAATGTTTAAATTTAATTAGGTTTTAATATCGATATGCTGCTAATTTTGCTAGTTTTGCTAATTTTGTTGATACATGAAGCAAAATTGCCTTGTTTGACAAAAAACCACAGAGAGGCCACTGTCAGATGAATGTAGTAAATAAAATGTAGTTGCAGTTTACACCAAGAGGAGATATGATGATTCAAGTGATTTAGTATTATTATTTAAACAGTAATCAAGGTAACTCAGTAAATGGTAGGAACGTGCAGATCATCTACTTAAGTAAAAGTAGCAATATAATAATGTAGAAATATTAATGACAACTAATGTTGGCGCTAGTAACAATGGAGCATACAATCTCATACACTGTTTTATTTTAAAGCTTATAGCTTGTGAATTTCACAATGGGGAAGTATGGCGAAGTATGAAGCAGCAAAAAAAAGTATACCTACATTAAAGTTATACTTGAATATAGTAAATAATACTATCTAAATCTAAATGACGAGCTAAAAAACTGTGACAGATATAAGTTTTACAAAGGCAAAAAAATAAAAAATAATTAAAACATTTTCCTCTGTAATGCTTTGCCTTCTAAATGAAGTACATTATAATAGTCTACCAGCTTGTGGCTCTTCCTGTAGGGAGAAATCCGTCTATATAGACTAGACTGATATACGTTGTAAATGATTGCATCTTTTGTGTATTGTATCTAAAAGATGTTTGGTCTGTTTTATAAGACTTATTAAAGCAGCACTGTGCTACAAAAAGTGCCTGTAGTCTACTTGTGTATCTCTAGTGTGTTGGTATCAGACCTCATTAGTTCTGGCCTGATTGTTAGTGGCCAGTGGCCAATGCCAGCTATCATGCTGCCAGTATAGTGACCCAAGAGAAAGTGAACAGGTCTAAACCCTTGTTTTCAGGCAAACACAGACACAATGACTATGATCTGTGTTCCACAGCTGTAGTTAGAAGGCAGGGACAATGGCTTGTAGCTGTGCTCTAGGACACGGTAGGTGTGCTGACATCTGCACTCGCCTGAAACCTTTCAGTGCTGACATAATTCTCTTTATATGTCTGACATGTCTGTTTCATATACTGTACAAATATACTGATATGTTTTTATTTAGAATAGAATAGCTTAGAGGTAGGGATAATAAAAGTGTACAGGTTTCTTACTTTCTAATGACATAAATGCCTGATTTTCAGCTGGGTACAATGTTATCTGCACTTAAGCAAAACCATCAAGTCAGTTGCAAATGGCAGTGTATTATTAATGAATAGATTTGCACCATGGTTTTATTTCACAGGGCACAATAAGTGGTCACATCATACATTCATTGCTGTGAGCTTGATGAATTACTGAGCCATCTGAAAGTGATGAGCATGTGGCATGTTGGAAGAGGCCTGAACACTGAGTCTTTATAACAAGTGATACAAAGCAGTAATATTTGTGTGATTGCTGAAAGCAATCATACTGTGAGATTGTATGTCTTTATTATTATTATTATTATTATTATTATTATTATTTCTTCTTCTTATTATTATTGTTATGTATGTATTTTTTTTCCAACAATTTCTCCCAAACGCCAACAGCTGCAAACATAGTTCCAAATCTCAATTGTGAAGCCAGCTAAGGTGCAGATGTGATTATGACTGATTTACTATTATTTCATTCTTTTCTTTTTGAATGGGAAGTGCCCTAAAAACGTGATTTTTATAAATGTTACAGTGATGCAACTTTAAGAAGAGCTGCCCCATGACGACGTGCCTCACATACTACAAAACGGTACATATACGTCAAAACAGAGCCAACATACAACTGATTTTTTTAACAGTGTTTACATTATGGCTCATAACTCTAGAAGCCCTATTCTTTATGCTTTATTAAATCTTCTTCAAATCTGGTACATGTCCTATTTTACTACCCCAGATTCAACGGTAACAGGCTTTTTTTTGCAAAATTCCTTGTCCTGTAAGTTGCTATTAATTATGGGTGGGCAGGCTCCTGGGAAATTCATAAGAGTAACTTCTCAATAAAATTGAGCAAGCATATCAATCTTGGCGTATTGCTGTAGCATACTGCTTTAAAACATTCTGCCAAGTTTCATGCAGATTGGGATTAGGGATGAGATTAGGAGGCACTAAAGGAAAGGGTTATGTTTTCACCTTCATATGTCCAATAATGTCTGCAATTTTGACAGCTAGCACACAGCTAGCGTAAAACGTAATCTGTGTTGCCACCATGTGGCTAGCTATGAATTTGTAAATGTGAAATTTATTCTTAAGGTTAGGGAATAGAGACGATGACATTCTGCACAATATTCCTCATGCACACATCCCGTGAGTATGTGCACACCATACTGAATCCTGATAGCACACTGACTCCTGCTGTTTTGTTTTATACTGTAACATGATAGCATCTCTGCATTCTTCAGAACAGTAAATCAGTCAGTAGTAACAGCTGCAAGCAGCAGCAACAGCTTGCTTTCAGCAATCACACGCATTCTATGAAATGCGCATTCTATTTTTCTTTGTTATTGGCTTATTTCAATTGTACACATTATCATTTTTTTCAGATGCATTGTTACTTACAGTGTCTGGCTTGAGTCTCTACAGCACATCACAGTCCACTACGATTTTCAATAGACCCGAGAAAGACACTCAGAGTGCACTAGTTTGTGCACTGTCTGTTTTTGTTTTGTTTTTTTGTCATTTTTTGTTAAGTGCAAATAAACATCCATGTACATGTACATAGCAAACTTGACATGCTAATCGCTAATACTGCATTCTTACATATACATACATTTTTCACAGTCTAAACTAATTTGGGTCATGTTGTAACCCCCAGTGTAACTCACTGATTCCATGGCAACATGCTTTATTGTCATTTCATAATTACAGTAAAGCACGTTGGAGGAAGGGCAGACATCTGTGTGTTTGATTGTATTGCAGGTGGACTGTGTGACATTGTGTTGTTTGATGGTGATAATTATTCTGTGAACCTTTAGGTGAGCTGTTACAACTGTAGAAACACAACAAGGTGCTTGCGAGTAATGCAATGAGGATCCCTGCTGTTTATGTATACAATCTCACTTCATGTTTAAAATTCTTCAGTGCACATCCATCGCTCCACCTGCCATGCTCTTCTGAGAGATTCTGGACACAACCACAAAACTGTTAGTCTTGACACAGTTCAATATGGATACATTGAATAGCTGAAAGGATTTTACTGAGCTCAGGAACAGAGAGAAATGCAACCTGAAACTACGTTATGAATGAGGAAGCCGTACATCAATTCTGTGCGGAAATGCCACTGAGTGTTTTCTGGGCCCAGGGTCTACACTGCGAGAGAGGCATCTGCTCCTGTGACGGCAGCGTCTTTTCCTGGGAAGAGGAGATTTCAGCAGGACAATGCCAGGTCTAATTCTGCATGTCCTATTCATGACTTTAAAAACATGAAGTGTGTGTGCTTGATCAGTCTGCCTGCATACATATGTGTGTGAAAATCTCTTCTTGGTAATTTTGTCAGGTAATAGTATGAGTGAAGAAATCAGTTAATTTATTCCTACGTTAGTACTATAATGTGTTAGTAGAAGCCACAGATAAAATCAGAGATAAAAAAGTGATTAAAAAAAGTGAGGTTCAAATTGTCCCATGCTGTGATTGGATATATGAGACTGTGAGGGTCTGAACAGTGAGACACAACTGCCTGCTACAAATCATGAAGCAGAGAAACGAGAGACACCAAATAAATCTTTGATAAAGGTTTTACTGGTCTGCTGAAGCAAAGGAAAAATACATCAAAAGGTATTGTAGGTTTTCTTCCTGGCCTGTGTGTGGAACCATCATCCATCAGTAAGCAACTCTATCATCTCCCACATTCTTGTGCATTTGATACTTCACATAGTGACAGCCGTCCAGGGCTGAGTGGAGTGCTTCCTTTATGAAAATGAAAAATGACATTAATGAGATGTGGATAAAAATTGATGGAATTCCTACATGGTTCATGCAGCATTTTCAACCAAACTCTTGAATGAAAACTGGCAGTTCACACTTAAAGCACATTTTTAGAGCCACAATGATAAAAATTGTGTCGATCTACAAATATATATAGATATACGTATATGCAGTTTGGTGTGTGTTTGGTGAAGGTGAGACAATCATCCCAAGAACACTTCAACAACTTTTAAGCATGGAGGTGGCAGCATTATAGTCTGGGATGTTCTGCTGCCATGGGAACTGGTGCATTACACAGGGTGGATGATGGAATGATGAAAATTAACTCAGAATGTTTAAACACTAAACTTTCCCCTTGCAAAGTGGAAATTTGAACAGAACTGGGTGTTCTAAGAGGATGGTGAGCCCATACCCAGCTCTGGGTGTGGTTTGGATAAAGCTGGCTTTTGGGTTTGTACAAAGAAATATATTTATTTATGAGTAAATTTATCTGAACACTACCAATTCTGCCAAGAAAAGATCTCATGTATCCAACCAGGTTTTTGTCAGAGTCTTGCTGATGGCTACAAAAAGCAAAAATGTTGAGGACTAGCAAAAGCTACTAAAGATGAAAATAGCTAAGGGGGATTAACTGTGTTGTATGTATATTTCTGTGTTATTTTCAAAAAGCCCAACATGAATCAAACCCTGTACACCACATTTTAGGGGTTTTCTTCTACTAATCAATCATCCTGCAGTTCAAAGAAATCATGGCAGCCCAGGACTCCAATACGACCTATTCCCAACACACAGCACTATGTGGTTTGCCATAGCAGTTGAAAGAGTAGGTGGAGCTTTCTGCTATATCTGGCTTGTAGATGTCTGCATAAGAGCCAAGGATGGAGAGAGTCAACTTCCTTTTTCAGCTCATTAGGTTTCTTGTGAAGGGGGTTTCTCAAGAATCGCCCCTGGCCACCCTCTGTGCAGTCATATGCTTTCAGTCCAGCTCAGACTCAGACGTCTAAATCACTTTAATTAGAGGACTAATTGGTGAATCTCACAGCTGTCTTCTTCAGGAAAATGTCACACTGGTTCAATACCTTTTACCGGAATAATACAAGTAATAACCGAATTAAAGAAGAAGTGTCATTCCTTGATGTTGATATCTTAGGTAGTGACTTTAATGTGAGTTCTGCATCTGTAACTAACACTGACAGTTTTTGCCATGGGGAGCTAAACATGCTTACATTAGTGAGTGCTTTGTTGCTGAGGCCTGACACCTCGTCTTGTTAATTCCACAACAGATGCAGGAATATGGCTTCACACTCTGAGCCAGACAGATGCATCTCTCTGTCATTCCCTACGGTGTTGCTGCGTAAGAGGATGGGCTTGCTCCAGCACACCCCCACTGCTCTGTCAGCCGACAGCCCCACCGCATCTGACACTTTATTCGGTTCAAAAGCAGCTCATGCTCGTTCTCCTCAGACTGCGTTAAAGCTTTGCAGTTGGCATTCATCAGCTCGGAAAGCTACAGTATCAGTATTATTACTTCACTGACTATGTACAGCTGTTTCCAGAGATCATTCCTCACATGGCATGTGAGGCATGCTGCTCGCATAATAATTCATTCATATTCTGGCATCATGACTGAGCCAGGCAGTTTGGTCAAGAACCCAGCTCAGTAATGTGCTGATAAGGTCAAAGTATTTCAAGTCCTGACTATTGAAATTTGGGGCTCGTGTTTGAAAATGTAAGCTATAGTTGTACATAACTGTTTGTTTACACACCTTTCTGAATACGAGGTACTGAGTGAAGCTATTTCCTGATTAGTCTTTACAAAACAAAAGCGTGTCCCTAAAAAGGATTAAGACTTTATTCTACTAATTCTTTGAGGAACTAGGAAGGTGGATGGCAATTGTGTTTGTGTTGTCCAAACTTTCAAGATTAAAGCTGGGGAATGGGATGCTGCTATAGTCATTCACACTTGACCTTTTTTGATATAATGGTTGTGACTTGAGACCTGGATCATGGAAGTATTAAAGGTGTCAGTGAGGACCTGTGCGAGCTGGTCAGCAGAGTCTCCCAACACTTTGCCTGGTATATTATCTGTCTTATGTGTTACAAACTGGCTAACAAGTGGACCCAGTTGCAGAAACACAATGAGAACAGAGCACAATTCCCAAATAATTTATTAACAATAGGATGACTTACAATCTAGCAGGGGAGACTGAAAACATGCAAATGCCAGAACTAATTGGTACAAATGAAAACCCTCAAAAGGAGAAGAAACTAAGGAAGGCTGCAAAAGGCAGGCAGACTAATGACAGACTAATCTAACAAGAAAACAAAATCACAGCTCAAGGCTGGAACTAACTAACAGTACAAAAGCTGAGTGGACTAACAAACGTACTAAATGACAACACAAAACACCTGCAAAAAACAACACACCTGAAAACAATCAGAGCAGCTGAGACACGCCCCTGGACACTGCCACAGCTGTCCTTAGGAGGGAAATGTAACATGTGGGTTTGTGTGGGAGCCCGTCATCCTTAACCCAGCACTGTTAGTGGTTTTTGGCCAACGGGAAACTGGTTCTCATTCATGTACCAGTTCCATTAAAGAATGACAATGCCAAGAACTAATGCGCATCGACTGTCACACTGTTACTGTACATATCATCAACATGATGCAGAAGAACTGGCAAAAGCGGGAAGATGCATGTGATGTGAAAAGAGGGTTTAAGTAGAGCATTCATGCTTCAACTGCAATTCAGCAGATGTACATATCAAATTTAAGAGTTGAGTTTCTTCACATAACCACAAAACCCACTTTTCATTTTGCTGCATATTGTTTTGCTGTTAACTGGTGGATGGAAAGCAGCTTTTAGGTGCATTATTAGCGCCTTTTCAGAGAATGCTCTATTTTATACCCACTCATGATGCTGACATTGCCACAGTTCCTGTTCAGATCAGAAGTTCTGAACCAAACTAACTATGGTCAAAATGCTCATGTAGTCTGTTATGATATAGACAGTGTATGAAGATAGTATACAATGTACATACTCCAATTACTACTATGGAACAGGCATACAAAAACAAACAGCAGGATCAACTGATGTGGACTCCACATGTTCAGTAAATACAAATACTCTTTAGCGTATCTGTGCCAAGTCACGATGACAGCTTGACTTTAATGTGTATGGCCATATGTTCAATCATGTGGCAGCTGCCTTGCTGTACAATCAGGTGAGATTATCTGGAGATGTGTAGTAGATGTGCTCAGGTAGCGCTCATTAGGTGATCATTATCAGCTTTCCCTGTTAACTGCTAACCGTCCAACTTATGTGGTCCAAGGTGGATCTTTGAATCTCTCACCATCTGGTCTGGTCTGTAGTGCAGTAATGATTTTGTATTATCTGTTAGGATTGTTTAATAATCCAGTTTTTCACTACCCTCTTCCAAAATCCTTCCACAGCCAAACTGTTCCTGTAACAAACAGAAAATATTTTGTTATTTGATATATTTTTTAATTCTGCAGCTCTCTCAGAGGTGGCAAGTAACTAAGTACATTTACTCAAGTATATTATTTATGGATTAACCCCATTATGACACAACATGGTTAAAATCAGCTGCACCTTTCAGCTGTATTTGTTCCATAGTGTGTTGGTAGCAACACATTTGACATCATTTTCATTCTTGAGAATGTTTGAAACAAATATGCACTTGACTGTTATATTTATGTTATCAACACCATCTAATTCAACGTTGTTCAAAAACACACTGCAAATACTTGTATTGAGTTTGTGTACTTTATACCACTGTGGAAATGGGCAATTTCAGCTCTTAGCTCTTAAAGATCTCCCTCCCAGAAAAGTCTTCCAATGTCTGTCCCACAATGTCTTAAGGCTGAGCCCGAGCCATTATGAATATATTAACTGCATATTAACTGCAGTAAATAAGTACATTTACTCAAGAACATATTTTACAGTATTACTATTTTTCAGGTTTTGATTCTTACAAAAACTAAAATGTTGATGTTTCATTTATAGATTAAAGCCCTGTTACTACATAAGATGGTTATAAACAGTTCTATCTTTACAGAACACAGTTTTCTTAGTGGAGTACTTTTTCTTTTGTACTTGTAAGTAAAATGCAGTTTGTAGTTTACTACTTTTACTTGAGTAGCACTTGAATAACTATTAAAGTGTACCTTTACGTGTAGTAAAGTATTTTTTTAGGCATGTGGCTGTATGAATAGGGAAATCATCACACGTGCAATGGTGCCTCTTTTTTGGATCAAGTCCACCTAAAGGCCAACTAAACCTGAATGTGATATACATCCCTGGTCTGTCTGCATGTATCTCTCTCATAGACAGTGTCAATTCCCCTGACCCTTACGGATTACTCTTCTGCTGCATGTATATGTGGGTTTGCAGTAATCAGATTTCTCAAGAACATATAAACTTGTTCCCCAATTTTCTGAGAAACCTGGTTTCTCTGAGTAATCTGATTTCTTAAATGAGTGTAAACACATTGACAGTGTGAATATTCAGCGCAGACTGTACTTGTACAGAGTCTGCCCAGACTGTAAGTGGGATTAAATATGTGAAGTTTCATTATCTGATAATGAGTTAATATTTTATGGGGACATTAAAACCATCCCTTCTGAAGAATGATTGCCATGATAAGTAGTCTAATAAGTAACATATTAACATTAACTGACATAGAGTACAATTAGAAAATGTGACATCCTTATGGTTACACAAAGGTTTTCCATTAGTATTCCTCCTGTAAATGCATGAACATCAACACCACATTTAATGGCAGCCTGGACACTAGGTGCTGACATCCTGCTCTGGGCCATGGTATTGGATGGACAGATGGACCAGGCACCCAATGCATCCACTACTACTAATGTTACAGCATCATGAGCAGCTCACATGGTCAAAAGCATCTCTGAGACACTAAAACTAAACAACCTATTGTGATATTGAAGTTTTAGTTTGCCTGAGACCAGCTATTCACAGTCAATTACAATCAAGTTGTGTAGACTTAACTTGCCTTCATCCATGAACCTTTTTCGTGGCACACCATCAAATCAGGCCACATCAATTATACAAGTCTGCATCAAGTTCCTGACGTGTGTGTGAACAGGACACTGCTCCCCTCCTCCCTACACGCTCACACTAAGGACTCCTACTGACCGAGGAGCAGTGAGTGTCCCCAGACAAGGGACACATTCTGCCACATTTCCGTTGCTCACAAGAATGAGCACGACAATGCTCAAACTTTCCGCACAGTGCTGGCACACATGTACTGTTCGCTGTCTATGGCATTCAGTAGAGCTGCTCTGTCCTTGTCAGTCGAACTAGATCAGACACATCACTTCTTCAGTCACTTGGCAAAGTTTTCAGCAGCACACTGAGTCCCTACAAGTCAGCAGTGAGGGAAACAGTCAGAGCTGTGAAGCTGAGGGGCTGAACATTTGAGCACTTCTCTGCATTACATAATAGGGAGGAGTGGGCTGAGAGCCTGCCTGTCTGTCTCTATCTCTGTGACCGGATGCAGCTGATTATCAGTCGGGGTGAGCACGCAGGCAGCTCAGCCAGAGCTCAGTCTGAATCCTAATGTGCATCAGTGTCACTGTCTGCTAGACCTGCCAACCGCTTTACTCAGCAAAAGAGTTGGCACTGGCTAAGTCTCTATCAGTATTTGTTCTGTAGACTGCACAGGCAGTCAGGTGCTGGCTGGGAAACATTCCTGGATGGGTTTAGCTCCTAGGGACACTGTGAGGAAGAAGTGAGCTTTAAGGCTTCTGTTAATGCCTTGTTCTTCCATCTGTGTGTTTAATGGGTACCATCCATCTATTACCTGCTCCCAGATTTGCTGCGTGGTAATTGAGTTAAATAGTTTTAGACAATTTACAGATCAGAACTCAGCTGCACATGAATGGCTGAATGGCTGCCTGATCTGGGAACTTACTGTACAGTAATCTTAGTAGTAATACAGTAGTACAGTAATCGTAGTAGGTTAGATAGTAGATTGTAGGAAGAAATAGAAGTAGCTAGTAAGAGTCAAGCATGTTCACTGGGAAAAATGTCCTTAAATGTACACAGATCGGAAAAACGTACAGAAAGGCTTTTATTCTTTTTTTTTTTTACACAGCAGGGCTACTGTTTAGCTAAAATCACTTTCCACTTCTCTGTTCCATTGGGAATGTCACTGCAAAATGACCACACTCCCGTCACTACTTGAAAGCAAATGATAGAAAGTCTGTCCTAAAACACAACTTACTCGAGTTGCCTGTGGATGTGCAGAGACATACTGCATTAAATTGTAAATATTTGAAACCAAGAAAACAGATGATGATGATGACAGACGGAAGTGTGGAGTTTGTCTGTTCTCATTTGGGAGAACATCAGCTGTAAAAGGCAGCCCTCTGTTCCACATTAACTGTTTGTTTTGTTTCAGTCTTCTTGGGAGAAACTATTACTGAATAATTCAATAACCTGACTGAACACACCAGCAGGAAACAGTGTTTCAGGTTTGGTCTGGCTCTTCATCTAAGCTGTGATTTTTATTTTTTTGCATTACCATGAATAAGCCAAAAGTGATAGTTGGATGAGTAAGTATGATAAACAAGGAATTCTTTTGTGCCCAACTGCTAATCAAACTCAGATGTCAAATAGTGTCACTCCTTTAGTGTCAGGTATTTTACTTTAGTGCTGGAGTCACCAAAGCTTCAGTGTTTGCCTGCATAAGCAGCTGATGGCACTGATGTGCTTTAAAACTACTGTAAGACAAAGCAACAAACTAATTAGTACAATGACAACAGGACTTTACTTTGTGTCCATAAATGGAAAAATAAGAGGCTCAGTTATTTATCCAGCCTGAGCCTGAGTATTAAATCTGCTTATTTAATCAGAGTCCAATCAATCCACTTTGTGTTTACTGTCAGTAAATAAGGATATTACTACAATGGTTCACTACTGCAGTGGTTATAGTAACATCTGAGTCTACTGAAAACTTGACATGACATGTAAATTTACAGTTATTAGCATTATCAAAGTACTGTTACACCAGCTGCTAGTGCCTTGGTGAATGTTTTCAATTACTTATAATGAATAATAATAAATAATAATCCATTAATAGGCTGTATGTAACTTTAGCTGATGCTGGACTGTATTTATAATCCTTCAGTGTCAAAGCATGGTAAGTAAACACTGTTTTAAAAATTATTTCAATTCAGAACGTCCATACGAACACTGGGCATTGCATGCAATAACCTGGGAAGGAGAACAGGTTTGTTGGGAATGAGAACAGGTTGTTCCAACCAACCACAAATCTGATGTCTTAAACTTGAAGGACGCACTCCCCTAACAGAACCTTGAATCTTCTTGGCCTCTCAGGTCTGTGAAATTCCTGGAAAAAAAATCCCACCTTATAAAATATACAAAAATAGATGGTCCGGCTGAAAAGCCACTCTCTGCAGTTCCTGAAAAGGTGACATTTTAGAGTCTGCAGTGGTTTCAGCAGACAATACACACTCACCCACACATGCAACAGCATTCTCACTCTCAAACACACACACTGACCTGACCCTCACGCATGCCTGGAGGGTTTGTGGCTCAGTCTGCCCTTCATCCTCTTCAGCAGCATGTACATATCATCGGCTGGAGTGGCAGAGTAGCTCGGTGGGCTGACCTTTACTGCCTACAGCCCAGGGCGACGCCGTCCTCTCCCTGAGCTCTGTGATTCCACTAAACTACTGATCGTCTCTGTTGCAGAGGAAGGAGACATGACTTAAATGGTGATTGTTGTTCTGCCTCAAAATAGACAACACTTTAGAGGTTTCTGCACTAAAACACAGTGACTTTCTACTAGAGCTGATGTGATGGTGTAACAATTTGTGATTCTGATGAGCTTACACCAAACTAGAACAAAGACTTTTAAATCTCTTTGAAACTGCCCAACAACAGAGCAGAGTGCTACAGACAAGCCACCAGTAAGATGCTTCCTTTAGATGTCCACCACTGCAGTTAGTCAGCGTGGGGAAATGTGGCTTTGCTGCAGGGTAGACAGGTCTGACCAAGTTGTCCAGTAGCAGTGGCAGTTCTACAAACTGAGGACATTTGAAGTGGCAGCCCACAGCAGACCTAATGGAGCACATGAATGTGTCATTTGTTAAACTTCTGTTACATAAATAAAAGGAACACATTCATGGTCAGGACTTTTTAAATGGAACTTGGGACCTGTAGATGTAAAACACTTGTTGTTAGTAGTGACCCCATATATTTCACTTCAACTGAGACGGAATTCTAATATTTATAGAAACACAGCAGAGTCAAATCTGAGCACAGGCATAAGTCACTGTGTACATTCTAATTTAAATGGTCATTCCTCACACATCTTTTCATGTTTTATGAAGAAGTGACATGCAATTATTATTAATAAAAAAAACATGTTTGCTCACTTCTTCTGACCTTGCATCTGTTCCTGAATCTTTCCCTGGTAAGAGGTGAGAGGATCATTATTGGTTATAACAAGAGCTTCCACCAAAGGCTCATTCGTTGCGAGCAAAGATGGTCTGTGGCTCATCACTTTATGCCAAACCTTGTGGGAAATTTTTCAAATAAAAATTTCAAAAACACTTTTCAAAAACAGGCAGCATTAATTAAAATAGTCCCATGGGCTCAGGAGTACAAAAAAATCATGTCTGACTTCCCCAAAGATGAAAACGACCACCCAGTCTGTTCTCAGCAAAAGGTTTAAAAGCCAGCATCTGTGATGGATATATTGAGATTATATAATATTTTGGAGAGCCATCAAGGTAACATCTCTTTCTGGGAAGTCAGTGAATATTTCAGCAGAACAATGCTTCATTCTGTACACGCTACAACAGCATGGCCTCGTAGACAGACTGTGTGTACTAGCTTGTCTGCAGTTTAGCTCTGTCTCCTGTTGAAAATGTATGGAGCATCACGAAGAGAAGCAGATAGTTGTGACCATGGACTTTAATCGTTAGCATCTTTAGTTGTCATGATTAAAGTGTGATTAACAGGAAAGATGATGTGGTACAGAAGGCCTCTGTCCCAGCTTTTTCAAACTTAAAATTGGCTCATATTAAAAAAAGGTATGACATGGTATGGCTAAGGCAAAAGCTTGCAAAGGAAGAGTCTTAGTTAAATAAAACATCTGAAATTGTGCCTTTAAGTCTTAAGCAAATTCTGTTTATAAGCATATTTATTTTGTCAGTAAAAAATATTTACTTTTGCACTTGAAACGATGCAATAATAAAATCTTAGTGTGGACACTTCACTGTAGATTTAGCAGCCAGGGACTGGAACTAATGCATATTTTACTCAGTCATAATTATGCATAACTGCACCCAAAGTCTTCCCCTCAGTCTGTCATAATCTTTGATTAGCAAAGTGCTACAGTGCATTAGTCACTGCAGATGAATCAGTGAAGCCTGCTTACTGCAAGATAGATCGATGTTCATGCAGTGGTAGTCAGTGAGTCTAGTGGGGAGGGGAGTCTGCAAAGACAAGTGACAGAAAGTGGCAGAAGACACACAAACAGGAGCAGGTAGAGCAGGAACAGTAAATGCAGGAAGTGAATCACTGTCGGGAGTGTGCTGCTCCTCTCTCCTCCCTGAGGGGAAATATTTTTTTAATGCCTCCTTCTAATAAAGGCACAGACAGCCCAGGCTGCCCAGATGGTCATAAAGAGCCCTCTCATACTGAACATTATAGTGGATGCAACAAAGAAGGAGTGGAAATCTAACAAATGCAATTACCCTCAGTGGTGTGAGTCAGTGGCATTTCATCTGAGTAAGCAGCTTCCATCAATGATCAGTATGGATTTCACTTTCACTGTAGAGGATCTGTTAATTTATGTGAATGTGGCTGAGAGTGAGTCTGATGTGTGTGTGTGTGTGTGTGTGTGTGTGTGTGTGTATTTGCAAGGTTGTAGAATGCTTCTCACAATAATGAACAAGACAATGTACCTCTTTAGAATATTAGTAGCATACCGAGCTTAGTGTTGGGAATTTAGACGTACTGCAAGTACATTTAAATTTGAACAGAAGAATCAGCGTCTCTCCTGAGAACCCCAGTCTGTTTTGTCAGGGGAAAACTGGCCAGTGTAGCAGCATTATGAACAAACAATCCATCTACAGTAACGTACGTAAAATATTCTAAAATCCAAATGACAATGACAATAGAAGGATAAAATCCATCTGTCAATGCTCAGAAATTAGCTAAGAACTGAAGCGATTAGTTAAAGAATCATTCATTAGAGAGTTAACAACAGCTTTGACTTCATTCAAGCTCATCAGTTTTAATTACACTGAGCTTTCACATCTCTGTCCCAGGACAGGCAACTCTGTGAATAAATTAGAAAAGATATGAGGGATGCTTGTGGTTGTTGTTTGGTTGTTATAGTTTTATTACTAAAATATATCAGAGACTCAGACTGTCATGGTTTGCAGCTTCATGCACTGCTCCTGCCTAGTATTCTAAAATAAGCACTTCCTGTCTGTTTCTGCACTGCTCCTGATTCACTTGACACCACTAATCAAACAGATAATATACAGCTGTCTCTGTCCCTTTATAAGCAGGTCTGCAGTACTGAGCCCCACACCAGTGCTCTGTTTACCAGTTGCAACTGTCCAGTCTTCTCCTGATTCTGACCTGAGCACCTGATACCAGACCTGATTGCTCGGTCTGAATTCTGATAAATCACCTGATAACCTGACACTGATTGTAAATTGTGAGTATGACTCTGTCTGGTTCAGGCTCTGGAGGAGGTTATTATCTGCCCTGATTTGAACTCTGTGAATACTCTGGCTTGGAGGACCTGATAACTGTAATATTGGATTTTTGATAGTGTGTTTTTGAAGGATTATGTGCATTCAGATTTTGCTTTAAAGATCACTGTGAAACTTGACCATGAGGATTGGAGGACGACATCTTGTCTCCGTCAGCCATTTTAGAATACTCACCTACTTCTCCAGTTTCCCTTATCATCTGCTTCATGTTTTCACTCACCTTTTGTGCAATATACTTACCTGCAACAAATGCATTTGTCTGACATCGCTTGTTTTTTGTGACCACACCACTTCTACATAGAAACCATTGCACCCGCACAGACCTTGGTTCCTGCATTTCCACATCTGAGCTACACCTGCCCTAAAGTGTATGATAAACATCTTAAAATCATCCAGCATAGTGAGTGTTTGTGAGTATAGACTGATTACCGTACACAAACAGCCAATAGAGAGAAATGGCTAAACAAATATGGACTAGATAACACAAGGCTGAGTCAGTGGCTTTAG
>OMLM01011603.1:12378-24698 GCA_900302695.1 Helostoma temminkii | reverse complement strand
CAGCCTTTTAACCTCTTTCACCGCTTTGCTAAGCCTCTATTTGGTCCTTATAGCTGTCCCTGTTCTCCTAAAAGCCTTTTCTTTGATCTGTCTTAACTGTCCAAGCTGTGAATCACAGCTTATTATTACAGCTGTCATCACAGTAGTTTTATCTGAAAATTTCTTTTTGGCAGACATTCTTGATTTATTCAATTAGTGTTTATTGTCCGGATTAATACAGCAGAGCTGTAGTATTTCTTGTCCAATAGAGCTATAGTAACATTTAGTAGGTGTAGCTTAATGGTGTCAGCAGCCCTGAGGGAAAAATGTGCCATCTGTCATTGTCAGCTGCACTGATCAAAGATACATTTCTCAAACAGTACTTGTGTGGTCATGTAAACGGTGAGTAGAGCTTTTGTCAGTGTTGGAGCATTCTCAGGATAGACCAGTGTAAAGTAGATTCATACTGAACACACAACAAAACTAGTCAAACATTCTGATTTGTTCTACAAGTCTGCCGTGTTATTCGTGTGCACCCCTGCGAAAAAATGTTGGTAATTTGTAAATGAACTGCACTTTTCTACCACACTGTACAAAGTGACTCCTAATTGTCCTCCATTCAAACACACATTCTCACGACAGCTGAGCTGCTTACAAGGAGCTGGCCTGACCCAACAGGAACAACTTGGATTTAAATGACTTGCCAAAGGTGTTTAACCCTTTCATTAAGTCCAACCACAATCAATTATCTAGCATGCCTGACTCTGAATAGCTGCATAACAGCTTAATACTGCAAATGATATAACAACATGTCCCATACAGAATCGAGGCGCTGATGATTCAAGCAGAGAGAGCTCTTCCTTCGGCAGGGTCATTTATTTAAGAAAAAAAAAAGATTCCAACCATTGTGGCTTGTTACACAACAGCCATTATCGTGCGCCTCACTGAAATGTGTACTTTGGGACTCAATTGGTGTTGTTTGAGATGATGATGACCACTGGGGATTGAAAGAGGTGTTTTTGTATATAGTCATGGAAGAGTTATTTTATTGTGGGAAACAACAATGCCATGATAGCTTCCCCATGGAGGTCTGAGGAGGAGTTACACTGTCTGTGCCCATGTTCACTGCCTCTGAGTTTGATTTCAATCAGACCCAAACATGACAACAAATGTTTTAACACGTCTTAAAATGAATGAATTATATTCTGAAATGTACATTTAAAGCAATTGATTGTTTACCATGGCAAAGAGCTAATTTTAGCTTTTCTGTATTTATGGGCATAGTCAGTATACATAACCAGCAGGTGTTTTTACTATTATACATTTTTTAAATATATTGGCCAGTATACTCTAGTCTCATCATCATATGTTATTTTTATTCCTATTTCTATATCAATATATTTTTTAAAGAACAAATGCATGCACATCCATGTAAACTGTCACAATGATCTACATACAGCTTTAACTATTGACAGTATCTCAGTATTGTCTTATTCTGTTCTCAGACTGTGAACTATCTGAAAAACAAAATAATGTATGAATGTACACGAGAAGCATTAGAAACTGTGCACATACTAGAGTCATTTTTCACCACTCTAGCTGAAACCTTACTTTTGTAAGTGCAATCACAGATAGATTGCTGTATCATCATGATGAAGTAAATTAAAGTAAAAACAAAGAAAACATAAAATGAATGTAAATATTGACTGAGTTAGACAACCAGTTGTCAGAAGAAGAAGAATTTAGTAATTAGGAGTAAATGTATAATGTGGATTTGCTGCACAAAGAAATAAAGAAATCAAACAAGGCTTAATCATTTTGAATGTGAATTGATTTGAACATCACTTGTTGTACTTTCATTTGTCTTTGGAGGTATGCTGAATCTGCTGCCGTTTAGTCAGGGTTTGGTTTCTAGACAAAATTCATGTGAAGTATAAAATGGAATTGAATGACTCTAATATAAACATCAGCATCCAAGAAAAATCAAATCTAACCCCTTTTAAGTATTTTTTGTTCCCATGCAAATAAACACACATGGACTCCAGTCTGGGACTAGAGCCAGATGCCCATCATCCTGACTGATTGGACCAGTGCCTCATTTCTGTGCTCTAATCAAGTTGCAGCAATTTCACCGTCGCATGATTGTAAAATGCAGCTTGGCTGTTTGCTGTGCTGTGTTGTGCTTTACTGATTTAACTTTAGCAAGTGTCTCTTCATTCTGCATTACTTTTCTATGTTGTGCTTTGTTGTTTTTTGAGGCACTTGTTGGAAACTTGGCCAGCAAGTTTTTACCACAGCAGACATTCACTTAACTCATTTTGTCCAGCTACGCCAGGCACAGGGGTGCTGTCCTGTTGCTGCTGTTTCGACTGACTCGGAAAAGGTAGAGCAGAATACTGCAGGCTATTTTTATGGCAGGCAGATAATAATTTCTCTTCTGGTTACATTTCTTATTTCTTGTTCTGTTTAGTATCCATTAGGCCCTTCTTCTCTTTGTGGTGTGCTATCCTCTAATGAGCTGGGTTCTAACATAATGGGCCAGTACTGGCATGCCTCAGGCCAAAAATATTCCCAAACCACTCTTTAGAAATGGGTTACACATCCATTCGCCAATTCATTCTGCACCATTAATGAGTAAAACTCATTATTGGTTTCTCCTCTGCCTAAAGAGAATAAACAAACCAACTCCCTTGTAAGAGAGTCTGCAGCTCTCAGGTAGCGATGAACTTTGACAGATATGCTGTTAAACTGCAGATTGGAGAAAAGGTCCTACTGCACAACAAAATCTGGTATAAAGGCTTAAAACAACATACTGTGTGCATGTGCATCTGTGCATGTGGTAGCCCAGTGGCTCTTAAAACTTTTTTGGCATCTCTCACTTTGGAGCAGGTTTCAAGCCCAACCTGTCCTTCATCATCCCAACAAAATGGTAATGAAAAAGTTTAAAATTTTCTGTTTATTAAAATGTAATCAAGTATGATCATTATCATTAAATTATCATCCTCAAGCCAAGCCATTGACTTGACGGGTGTGTGGTCTCTAGACCGTACTTCGAAACCAGGATTACCTAACTCATTGATTCTAATCCTACAACTGGCTCTGTTTCAATGTGCTGTAAACAAAACAGCTTTCTTGTATTTTTAATTTGGTGGGACATGCTGACAGGGGTTAAGGATACACGGCAAACATGGGTCTGTCCTCTTCATCCACCATCCACATCCAATGAATGGATGATCTTGAATCCAAGATCAATACTGAACATTTTTTGGTTGACTTGATAGTGTTGTGTTGATTGTGTTGACATTGTTATGTCTTCTGCATGCACTATTGCCTCTCTGTTACCCCTTTTCTGAGCAAGAATTATTCAACTTGAGAAGTGTCTAAGAACTGGTTTGCTTTTCCACAGGGCTAGAGAGCCATTGTAGAGGCATGTGCTCCTGATTTTGTATACTCACATCTGAACACTCCTGGTCCAACAGGTCTGCTGATTGTGATCACTATGTACAGCCATTAAGTTCAATATGTTTTGATCATTGTTTAAACTAAATGTCAGCTGTTAACATAAGCCTCTGTTAGCTTTAGCAGTATATCTAGCTAATTAGTGATAAGATAATATTTTAGTGATCCCCAACGGAGAAATGAATTTGTTACAGCAACATGAGAGGAAGTAAAATGAAAAGCAAATGAAATGACAAACTACTGGTGAGATGATGCACACGTTGTTGTACAGTCTTATGGCAGTTCATCATAATGTGGGTGAGACAAATTGTCCAGGATAGCACTGATCATTGACCGTCCTCCTCTCTGCCACAGCCTCCAGACTGTGCAGTTTTAGTCCTACTACACATTTTGCTTCTTGATCAGCTTGTTCAGTCTGTTACCCTCACCAGCCTTGATGCCACTTCCCCAACATACAACAGCACAGAACAGAGCACTCGCTGCTATAGACAGAAAGTTTTAAGTTGTTGCTACTGAAAATAATTATGTTTTATCAGCTACACTGCAGTTTAACAAAACTAGTAAATGACACACTGATTTTTATTTTACAACAAAGCTTAAAATGATCTTATTGGTCATGGTGGTCCTTTCCCCCGCCCCTGGTGCAATTGGTTCTTAGTTATAGACCAGCAAATATAAAGCAGAGAAAGCAAAAAATGCAAACAGCTGGTTCAAAAGGAAGCACTGGCTCTGAACCAGCTTTGAAAATGGCTTGGCAGAACACTTGGTAAAACACTTGGTAGAACAAGGGGCATGTAAGAAACCTTGATGCAATTAAAATGTCAATATCAAACACTTATTTTTGCCCTGTGACTCCACATTTTTTCCCTGTTCACACACTGATGTTGTTCTAATCAATTACATATATTATTTATCCCTTTGTTTATTTGTGGTTGTTTTGTTTTGAGTGTATGATCTTTATTGTCAAAGCATTATTGAAGATATGCAAAAAATATATTTCTTCCTTTCCTGTTCACCTACCTGTTGAGTGTGTACCCTGCCTTTTGCCCAGTTACAGCTAAGATTGGCTCTAGCACCTCTGTTACCTTTAAGAGGCAAAGCAATAATGATAACATATATCTGCTGACATAATCAGAAGCAGAGGTTGCTGGACGTGATAGTTCACAGGACAGTGCATCTCATTCTCTAATAACAGATTTCCTCTCTCCTTGTGTCATCAGTGGCTGAGACAAGCATGTAGGCACCCAACCACCCTGCAATTCCCGGCCATTTGTATCCACGACCTTGTCTCTTCGGTCCTGACCCATAGATCATGGCCATAGAGTAGAAACTTAGACTGACCGGTAAATCGAGAGCTTTGCCTTTTGGCTCAGCTCTTTCTTCACCACAACAGACCTGTACACCAACCGCATTGCTGCTGCCGATGCACCAGTCTGTCTGTCAGTCTCACGCTCCAGTTTTCCCTTCCCTTCGTTAACAAGACCCCAAGATACTTAAACTCCTCCACTTTAGGCAGATGAGATCCCCAAACTGGACTCCCTCTGGCCCCTGGCTACACTTAGAAATTCTGTCCAACATGCACAGGTCTAACTTACTCCCAGCAATGCGAACTTAACAGAGGGTCCCGAATTTTACATTTACATTTAGTCATTTGGCAGACGCTTTTATCCAAAGCGACATACAAGAGAGGTACAAAACCGAATCCCATACTCTCAGAGCACCTCCCACAAGATAACACAAGGGACATGGTCGAACGCCTTCTCCTAGTCCACAAAACACATGTGGACTGGATGGGCGAACTCCCATGAACCCTCGAGCACCCTCGCAAGAGTATAGAGCTGGTCCATGGCCAGGACGAAAGCCTTAATTCTCCAGCACTCTGGCATAGACTTTCCCAGGGAAGCTGAGGAGTGTGATCCCCCTATAGTTGGAACACACTTCCACGTCCCCCTTCACAAAAAGCCACCCTGGTCTGCCAGCCCAGAGGTACTGTTCCTGATCTCCATGAAATGCTGCAAAGGCATGTCAATAGCCCCACAACATCCAGAGACTTAAGGTACTCAGGGCAAATTTCATCCACCCCTTGTGCCGTGTCAGGGTGATGGATAGACCTCCAACCTAGGGTGGACACACTTATGCTCGAACATGGTGTTTGTTATGGACAAACTGTGACTAGCACAGAAGTCCAACAACAAAAACCCACTCAGATTCAGATAGGGGGGCTGTTCCTCCCAATCACTCCACGCCAGGTATCACTTTCCACAATGCATCAGCCCATTAAGCTCCTTCCTGCGGGTGGTGGACGTACAGGAAGTTGGCTCCATCACTCCTTCGGGGTAAGCCTGGCCAGGTCCCATGGCCAATATCCTGGCCACAAGGCGCTCGCCTACGTGCCCCAACTCCAGGCCTGGCTCCAGGGTGGGGCCCCTGTGACACCAATCCGGGCGACGTAACAAGCCTTAATTTTTATTTATTCATAAGAGGGGTTATGAACTCCTCTTAGTCTGGCCCATCGCCCAGGACCTGTTTGCCTTGCGAGGGTCCCTGGTAGGGTCCCTGGCAACATAGCTCCTAGGGTCATTCGGGCATGCAAACCCCTTCACAACAATAAGGTGGCTGTATATAGAATTATTCAATAATAATACAATATAATAGGGCATTTAGGAAGCAATAAAATTTGTAAATAATTTCCTAAATAGACAATAAAAATGATACACTGACTTTAACTTTACAAATAAGTTTGAATGAAACTGACTTTTGGCTCAGTGGCAGTTTGAGCCATGTTATCTGTACTTTACTTAGGGAAAACTGCCTAAGAAACACAGTGCTAAACAGAAAAGCAGTTAGGATGACAGATGAGTGGATAAACATAAGCAATGTTCAAGGCCTCGTTTCCATCCTAAAAATACTGTTTTCTAGATCAGAGCACACTAATCCTTCATTTGGAAGCTGATTTTGTAGATAATGGGAGTCTGGATGCCCTTTGGTTACCCCAGCTCCATGGGACAGACAGGAGTAGAGTTGCCAGTTGTCCCATATGATACAGGACAGTCAAGTTATATACTCATATTGTTGCTCAGCTAGTACAGACCAACTGGTGGTTATTTGCTTTGAAATACAATAATCCCAGATCATGCAAAGGCAGGTTTGTGTGAGTTATCAATAACTGGCAAAGTGCTACAGTGCTGACTATAAGATGTGGTCCAAGATAAAAACTGATGTGTTTAAACAATCTTAGTTGTAAGAGAAGATTTTATTTTTTGGTGGAAAAGAAATTCATTGTCTGATAATCTTATATTTATATTAGGGCCATGCACAAATTTTTGTGTTTTTTAGTGACTGAGATTTTAGCCTCATTCAGCGTCAGTGGGGGATTGGTGACCTTAGAACAGCGTGTTCCTTATCCTCAAAACTGCTGTCACCACTGTTCTGCACAGTACTGACAGATTGGCTTATTTTCCTTCATCAGAAATGTAACTGTATTGATTTTCAATTCAGACCGAGTGCAGTCTGGTCCCACTGAGGACACACAGTACGAACAGTAGCAAAGGCCAAGTGGGAGCAGGTGAAAGGGACTGAGAGCTCTTATGACCAATTCATTCTCCCTAGAGGAAGTGGAACCTCTTTCACAGATGCTGATGATGTATGTCTGGTGAGCTGGGCTGCCCACACACTTACATGCACTTAAGTAACCTGGTTACAGCCGGCTTTTTAAGGTAAACTTAATGTCATGTAAGTGAGATAGCTGGTTCTTGGATTAAAGGAAAGGCCAAAGGACATGTGGAAATTAGTTACATTCAAATGCTTTATCAAAAGTGATGCTTTAAGGAGGAAATGATAGGGTAAATAAAGTCTATTTTTAACTCCAAACAGTGTTTTTGACCCTGGTGTCTTTTCTTTTTCATTCAGTTATGCACAATTCAGCATGTTGACAATATCAGCCTGTAAGTCAGTCAGTCAATTTTACTGTATGTGCATTATTAAGGTCATTGTGGGAGGTGGAGTCTTATTAAAGTAAGTTACGTTAAGAGGTGTCTCTGATGTTTTGGCTTCCATATTAACATTAATGAGGGGTCCTTCGGAATATAATGTCACTTTTAGCTGAATTTGGGCTTCAGGAAACACAGTTTTACATTATTATTTTCACTTCCCTTTATTATTTACTTGAATAATAAAAAACAAATATGCATATATATTTGTCAGCATAATGATTTAATTTAGGCTAAAATTTGGTCAATGCTCTTTGTGCTAAAGATGAATACCTAACACATCTCTGGCATTGGAGGCACCAGTCAGCATCTACAGAGTATGAGACACATGGCCACCCCCTCTGGCGTTGCCCCTGGAATAATGACATGCCACTATAACATGGTGTGATTAGTTAAAGCCATCTTTACTTGGTGATATTTGCTCTTGCTTGTGGCAAAGACAAATGAGAATTCACACTTCCATTATTCTTGAAGGACTACTGGGGGCCCTTCTGACATCGGTCACTCATCTGTCTCATGGAATGTATAGGTCTGCACAGACCATCAGTCAAGCTTTACATGTCAAAACGTCTGCTTTCGATCCATTTTGTTTCAGTCTGTTGTGATTTCACTTGCCTGAGCAATGCAGTGTTTCTCTTAGAGCTTCCCTGCTTGTCACATTCCAGTGCCTTTAAAAATCCACATCCCTGGTTGTAAACTGTAGTCCAGTGTAAACATCATTATGCCATCATCATCATCATAGTTATTCTTTGTAAGGAGTAAACTGAATCATTGTATAAAATGTTTAGTTTCCAGCTGGCATGTATCACAGAACAGAGAACACCTCAGTAACACACTGTGACTGTGGAAGGAAACCTATTACAGACAGAACAGACCTGGACCAGGAATGCTGTCACTGTCCCAGAAGCATCTGCTTCGGTGCCTTTCATGGTGACAATACAGCTGAATTATTACAGTGGATCTGCTCAGTGATTAATGCAGACCTGTGCCACAGGATTTTTGCTCTGTCAGCATGTCCAAGGCTTCAAAAAGGGACAATTCATTGGGTTCTGCCTCTGCAAGCTAAAGCCTGAATATGTTTTAAAAACATTTTTGTGTGTATGTCTGCACGGATGAAGCGTATGAATTCATTCATGTGTGTGTGTGTACTAAATATGAATGAGGGATGCCTCCATTGCCTCTCTGGAAGTATATGATTTTTTTCTGTATGTGCTTTATTCTTGCACCTGCATGCATGACAAAGTACTCATGAAATAGATGTGGTAGTTGTACAAGGACAGACATCAGTACAGGCAACTGCTTGATGTGCATGCAAATGGATATCCAGCCTTGACCTGCCCATTGCTTCACACTGTCACATGAAACCCCATGTGCAGGACTCTCTCTATCCTCTGCCAGAGCAGAGGACAGCTGGGCAGTGTGAGAGATGAAGTGTGAATAATTGTCATATCTTTGTCACTTTTGCATTAAAGGTTTCAATAGAACACCGTGGCTGCTGTGGAAGGTCCTGCAGTGAATGTGTTTTCCGTGGATTCACAGTTTAGGTTTGTTCTACTTTGCATTCAGTTCATGTTTACTCAGGCTCATTACAAATGAGACACAGGTATAAACATGGGCCTATCGTAGCGAGATCAGGAGAAACATGTTAATGCAGGTATTAATATACATAAAACATACTACAATTAGGATGTTATTACATTAGCTATGAAAGATCTGTCTTATTTTAATTAGACCTAAATTGTTCCAGCAGGTTGATACGTATGGTGGCCCTGAGAGCTCATTGTGCTGCAACTTAATAAAAATCACAACCAAATGAAAACTTTTTGTCAGTCATATTGCATTTGGTTGTGTTTTCCCTTTTTGCAGTGTTGTTCTAAATGCTGGGTCTATGTTATCAAAGTGAACTTGTTTTCATTTTTTGATTGTGTTTTGTCTGTTTGCATGTGTTTTATTAAATTGCAGCGCATTAAGCTCATTGGCCACCATATAAAGGTCACATAACTCTTGTAATGCCCTTCTTTTGTAAAGTGGAGTCAATTTTGCTAGTTTTGTACATTTACATCATTGCTCTAATCAGAAGATGAAGAGAGCTACAGTGTGCATCTTGGGAGAAAGTAGGTCCACTTAGGTCTGGATTAAGATATGTTTTTTTAGCCTATTGCATGGGAGCATTGTAGCAATGCTTTGCTAGTCTCTGTGTTCCTGAGACAAAATTGTAAAATCTCTGTGCTTATGTCACCTGTCAGTTCAGAACAGCGTCATTCAACCTTCCTTCGCTTTGTTTGTGACACTGCCTTTCTACAGGCTCTGTGTCCATGGTCCTCCATCATGCTCATCGCAATCCAGCTCCAACCTCAGTCATCCCTCACTCTTACATTGCCTTCACCATCTCATGGGTCCTCATACCCTTCACCAGTCTACATCTACAAAGAACTATGCCATTGCGAAAGACAAGTCCAACTGCAAAAGACTAATTTCCAAGACTATTCACTCTCTTTTACAAAGAGAGTGAAGGCCAGATTGTGATGGCTATATGACTGGGTGTGCAGGTGTGCAGTGGTCAGTACCTATCAAAATGTTCCAAGGAAAAGCAACCTGTGAACCAGCAACAGGGTCATGAGACCAAGGCCTGAGACCTATTAATGCAGGGAGGAAGTGTAGAGTAACCTGTCTGCAGACTGGTCACAACACCTAAACATTGTTGCTGATCAGTGTAAATGACTTTAAGCTTCTAGTGTTTCTGAATGACATGTAACTCATCTGAATGTCATTTCTCAACAACAAAAACAACAACAAAAAACTAAACTGTAGTCTCAGAAAAATTCGCCAATAATAATATACTTCTTTGATGCTGAGCAAACATCTATGGAGTTGATTCTAGTACTGTAATTTTTTTGTCAATTGTATTATTATTTGTTAAAATGTATTATATAACTCCAAGTTATAAAATGCTGCTACTACTATTAACAGCAGCAGAAATAATAGCTGTATTATAATAGATCTGTATGCCTTCTGCTGACTTGAGAGAAGGCTACACCTTTTGCCACATGTGCAGCCACAATCCACTGCTCTTTGATCATGAGGTGCTCTCTGGAAGTGGCAACCAACATGAAAGGAAAATGCATCCATGTAGTCACTGTAGCTGGACACCATTTGTTCCAAACAGGAAGGTGGAAGTCAGCAGGATAATGTCACAGAGGCTTTAACATTTAGACTGTTTTTGTCATCCTGAACAATATAATACAAGTAACAATACATATATACATACATACATACATACATACATACAATATTACATTACATTGTGGAGAATGAAACTGTAACTGGTTTACATTTTTAATAAACTTTATTCAAGTTGCTAATAATACACAGATATCAGTAAATGTGACGTATTACCCCAACAAACGTTTCTGCCAAAGTAGTGTATTCAGGCTAAAAGGGCAACAACTTATTTTTGTGGCTATACCATTATTAAGCCTCTATTAACACATGCAGCTCTTCTTTAATACAAAAATAAATGAACCTATCACAGTATTCTGTGGACATCTCAGCTACAAGTGATTCTAGCACCTTTACTGTGCATGGCATTAGTATTCCAGATCGTGCATGCTTCCTAACAACAAAACCCTTGACCTTGGAGAAAGTTTGACTTCAACAGGTGGGAAATAATCCAGCAACTCCTACTTGATGAGGAGGGATGAAGGTGGAGTGGGAAAGAAGAATGTCATCACGTGTCTTTAATTACAGCAGGCTGGCTTCACGCAGGGCTCTGCTTTCCTAACTTCCCCTGAAGAGCAGGTTTAATAGGCTGTAATCCTGGCAGTGGTGCACCACCATCCCAAGTGCAACCCTTTGTTAGCAATGCCCCTCCTCCCTCCCTACCCACAATGCTTCAGAAGAAGCTACAGATATTCAGAGTGATTGTTTTAATCAGCCAAGGGCATGAGTGGCTCTTTTGAAAAACATATTATGCAAATCCATCTTTGACTTTTTCATAATTTCATTTTGTGGGGGATGATTGAAGCTGTGCTCTCCTGTGGTTGACAATCTTAATTCTTATCACATTTTTATTTTTTTTTAGCAGGAAGACTGATGTTTGAAAAGCTTGCAAGGATCTGGGGAAATGAGCTGAAAATTCAGTCATCCATCAAAACATGGCATGATAAATATGACCTCAGTTAGTGGATAATCAAAAACGCAAACACTGATTAAATCTGTTTGTCAGCTCTTCGGCTGATGCTCAGGTGAGAGATCAATGATTTTTCCTACTGAAGGTTCCTGTATAGTTCCTGTGGTTCCAGGCAGCTTCTGTTTGGGCTAACTTTGAGCCAGACACAGAAAAAGCTGTTTAAATGTTCATGACTTCCTTTAAATAATGTTAGCTGCTACTTATGAACACCAATCCCCATTAACATTCATTAAAAAATACTTTCCCTAAAAGTCACACATTTTCACTGTGATTGAAACCTGCTCCATTAAGCTGTACAAATATTTATTATTATATTATTTTTTACCATGAACAGAATCCAATCAGATCTGAGTCATATTTATGGCTTTAAACTGTTTGATATGAACACAACACTGCTAACACATCTAGAAAGCAGGATTATTTCCATCCCATCAACAAATTACAAATTTAGAAGTCTAAATGTTTTTCACAACAGAGTCTTCATCAAGCATTTCAACCATTATAATATTTGAAGGGGAAATAGGACCTCTCCTCACCCTCCTAACCTTCCAGCCTGATGCTGGGTGACCCCACCAGTCCAGTCACAAATCTCTCTTTAGCATATCAAAAGTGTTAAAATTCACTTTGATAATGATTTTTTGAACATATATTCAAATTAATGTTGTGTTGTGAAGGGCTACTTTTTAAACTTTGAGGACACAATC